>PVJO010005053.1:0-102676 GCA_004026905.1 Hystrix cristata | reverse complement strand
AAAAAAAAAAAAAAAAAAAAAAAAAAAAAGAATTGGGGGTGATTGTCTAGTTGGACTTTAGCTTTTCTCTTATTTATTTATATCATGAGAAAGTCACCATATTTTATGTGTATACTTTCAGTACTTAAAAAGCAGCTATTAAAATATATTCTAAGAGACATACAGTGAGTTAAATGAGGTACCAGATAAGAGTATTCCCAATTATTGTAGAAAGCAAAACATAGCTAACAACACTGAGATTCTGATCATCAATTGGAACAGAACTATCCTTAGAGCACAGGTAAAATGATAGTGCTAGAAAACACTCCGGAAAACATGGGATGTGAAGGGCCTAAAGCAGTGATGGTGAACCTATGGCACGTGTGTTATTTGTTTTTCTTCAAAAGATGTTGATGTAGGAGTTGTTTTTTCCTGAACTAAAACCTCGGTTCGGGTTTAATTTCAGTGCTAGAACTTTGTGATAAATAAGTGGGTTTTGGGTTGAAGTTTGGGCACTCGTCTCTAAAAGGTTTGCCACCACTGCCCTAACATAGTTCATTGTCCTAATACGCTCAGGCGGTGGGAGTTTGGCATTCTAGGACACCAAGTGGCATTACATCTCGGCCATCTGAGTTAGTACTTCGGGAATACGTGTGGTCATCAGAAAGAGAAAAATAATAATTAAAATGTCTAGTAACAAATTATTTTGAGTAAGACAAAATATTTTTAAAAGACCAAAAAAACCCTATTACTATACTGAAAAAAACCAAACTCAAACCATTAAGCTTATACGCGTGGATAAGAAGCAAACTGTTCATATGTAAAATTATTACTCCTACAAACCATTTGACCCAAGTGTTTTGTTGTTATTTTGTTTGTTTTTCAATACTGGGCATTGAACCCAGGGCTTTCACACTGAGCTGCATTCCCAATCCTCTTTTTATTGATTTTTTTTTTTTTTTGAAACAGGGTCTTGCTAGATCACTTGACCTCATGATGCTTCTGGCTCTTAGAGTGCTGGGGCTTCAGGCGTGTGCCACAATACCCCGCTTTGGCCCATTCCTTAAAAAGCAGATAAAGCTGTTAAAACTTTTGCTTGTGCGACCTCCCTGCATTTATTCTCTGTATCCTTACTCATAAGCCTCTGTATAGTTCTCTGTGTATTTCCTATTACTGTGTTTCTCTTTCTTTCCACAAGTGTTTAAATTCCTGAGATGAAAATACTACTGCTACTTTTAATAGCAATAAGCATAGCAACCAACATTTATTGAATGCTTGGTATTTGTTCGCTTAATCTTGGCAGCAATTCTAAAGGCATGAGTTACTATGATCTATTTGAGAGAATGTGAGGATTAAGGAATTCTTCCCTTGGTCACACAACTAGAAAGTGTCAGTGCTAGGGGCTCACTAAATTAGACTGATGCTAAAATCCAGTCTGGTCCAGACTGCTCAACACTGTCAGGTACACGGCAGGATGGAAGTGCCAGGTCATCCTCCCTAATACGTGTCCAGAACTTAGTTATGAAGTATCTGTGTGTCTCTGCAAGTCGCTTAACCTCCTTGGAAGAACAGGTTTCTTCTCTGCAGACTGAGATGCAGGATTAGATGATCTCTGCGCCCTCCTGCTTCTAACCTTTCCGTGGCTGTATTTCTGTCACCACCTCACTCTCCAGTATTCATTATGAGTACATGCTGTGATTTCCTGTTGATAGATCTGTGTGTGTGCATGCTTGTGTGCCTGTGTGTGACTGCTGCAAATACTCACCCTTTAACTGCTGTTGAAGCTGCTGCTTGGCTGGTAGGTGTTCCAAACATCGGGCTGCTCTTATTATGGACTCGATTTTAAGGAACACCCGTTCTTTTTGTTCACACATGCTAACACATTGTCCATTTTGCCTCTCCTAATCACCCGTGAGTCTTGAACTTGGAGCCAGCAAAGTACTGCCTTTGTAAAGCACAAAGGAACACCAGTTTGGGTTTTTTTTTTTTTTTTAAATCACACGAGGCCTGAATAAAAAGCTCCTCGGCCATTCAGAGGCTGCTTGCATTGTGCAGCTGTTCCTTGACTGCTGAGAACATCGCGCTGTGGACAATGCAGTACCTGAAGGAGACACGGCACATTGAGCTATTCAGGACGTGCGGGATCTGGGATTGTTGCCAGTGTGCTCTGCGGAAGATCGGGGGCCTTTTTTCTTGGTCAGACCCCGATAAGCGTATTGCAGTTTGTTGGTGGTAGTTTTTGTTGTCTGCCAGCATTGGTTTCACAATTTTATTGCAATGATGTCTTCCCAAGACACTGGCACTTAGGGCATTTTTTTTTTCCTGTTTTGGTCCCACCTCCGTGAAGTGTACAGTGAGACTTTGATTGGTCATAGTGCACTCATAGTTAGCAGTACATCACTGTGTGGACTGAGTTCCCATGACTCTGGCTCCCCAGGACAATGTCTCTTTCTTCACGGAGCTGATGGTAAATATCTGGTCAGCCTCATCTATTTAAAACCAGCCAAGCAGGAATCTTAGTGCTGGGGAGAGGATTCTTTGTTTGTTTGTAAGTAAACAATGGACTCAACTCTTCCTAGCTGAAATTAAATTCCAATCACTCTTAAAATAATTCCAAAGGACTAATCCAGTTCCAACATGGGGGTGGAAGTAGGGGCGGGATAAAGGCAGATGTAATGGTGGTAGCTGCTGTCTCACCACTGTGCCTAACATCTGATTTCTTAACCGATGATTCCTACGCAAAGAAAATCATGGTTCTCACAGGGAGAGCTGGGTAAACCAAAAGCCAGGTGGGCATTTTTATCTGAAATCATTTCCTTCTGGATAAATGAACTTGAGTTGATTGAATTGTTGGGGTTGATTGGGGTTGGTGTTTAATTTTTTTTTCCTTTTTAATGCTTAAAATTTAATGCGTGGCATGTTGGCACATGCTGATAGCCCCGGTTACTGGTGAGGCTGAGGTGGGAGAATCGCTTAAACTCATGTGTTCCAAACTGGCCTGGGCAACACAGCTAGATTCTGTCTAGGAAAAACAACAAACTTAAAGTGCTATGCAGAATGACTAGTGTGTATTTTTGCTTTAGAATGACATAGAAGCCTTAAGCAGTCTGTTTATGAAAATCTGAGTTGCTGAAAGATTGAGGGAATAGGTGTAACATGTTTTACCAAATCACATGCAGAAGTCTCTTCCAAAGACACTCTGCTCTTATGCTTATAACAGGACGTATTAAAAAGCTAGACACTAGGGCTGAGGATGTAGTTCAGTGGTAGAGCACTTGCCTGGCATAGTGAACCTCTTGGTTCAATCCCAAGCACAGCAAATAATAATAGCAAAAATATAAGTAAATAAAACTAGACCTTTGTTAAAAGGTGTTACATATTCCCAGGCTCCCCTTGAGCCCAGCCTCGGCCCCATTCCCAGGGTGTGTCAAGACCCCCAGAATGAATGGTACATCATTATAAATGGCGGTGCTTTCTGGCCCCCCTTGAATCTCAACTGATAGGCTGTCACTCATTATGTCCCTGAAGTTGAGGTCAGCCTCCTTTCCTGCAGTTTACATTCCCGTCTAATGTTTGAGCCATCATCAGCCTCATTGCTCTATATTTATGGTTCGGTACAAAGTCAGGATAACTGTGCTACTACCTTGATCACAGTTCCTAACCCTTCAAAATCCAAAGGTCACATGCCTGTCCAGACACCCTTGCTGCTTACTCATCTGTGCTCTCGACAGTCTCCTGATGGCCCTGCATGTTTCACCCATCACTGCAGTTTCTATTCACCTCCGCCCCAGGCCCCTCCCTGACCAGCTGCAAAGCCAGCTTGGCGTTTGTGCAGGACTTGCAGTTCTGCAGCTTGTTCTCTGCCCAGCTTCCTGGTTCCTCAGTGGGTCAGCGACCTTATTATTTGGTCTAACTTCAGCTTCCCCATCGTAGTCAGCCCCATTAGGCCCACTTCCTCCTCTCCTTTTGGGTGTCTTGCTGTGTGCTCCTCTCATGTGAGCTAGCAGCAGGCTGTCTCCAAGCTGCCCTCTCCCCTTCCTTCCCTTAGGTGACCCTTAGTCACTACTCCCCAAACAGTGTCCATGCACACCGCATGAAAGGATGTATATTTGTATTGTGCTGAGTGGCTTTTCTCCTCCAGGCTGAGTGGCTGATTTTCTTGTTCGTGAGAATAAGTGAGCACCCTTTCTTGTATTTTAATTGCCAGGAAGCCTAAAATTTGAATTTTTTTCAATTGTAGTTTACTGAGTTATTTCTCTAGTCAGATTTCCATAGTCCTTCTAGAAAATCCTCTGTAGTAAAAGTATAAAGTCTTCACCTTTTCAGTCATAAATTGGGTAACTGTTCCTGATATGGTCCTAAGTCCAGGATGTTCAGTGGTGGCTTAAAAAGATACAACGCGAGGTCTCCTGGGGCTCAAGACCTAGAGGGAATGAACAGGAACTCAACCAGTAAGTGTACACGTGCGTTGACCACCACGGCTGGTGTCGCCAATGAAGGGATACAGTGGGGTGTATTGAAAAAGGGGAGTCGCCGTAAGGAAGAGCTGTCAGAGGAGGACTCTGAGCAGGTAACATGTGAGCTAAGGGGGCAACATCTGCGCTCATGAGGTAGAGGAAGTAGCAAAGGAAAACAGCTCCAGAGGAGAAAGAGCTCTGGCTATTTGAGGACACCGAAGACGGTCAGCTGGAAAGTGGTGAAGGAGGGCACATGGGTTGTCAGGGCACCATCCCAGCCGCAGACCTCATAGGAAATCCGCGTGTCACTCTAGGTGCGCCTGAAGCAGCAACAAGACCTGATTTACGCTTTCCTGAGGGAAGTTCACCAAAACAAAACCATGGCGGCAAAGATGAAGCTTGTTAAATTTAGGAGCAACCAACAAAACTTGCTGAGAAGAAACCATTGGATTCAGTAGCTAGTCTCTGATGGTCTTTGAAAGGGTTCTGGTGAAGTCGCAGGAGGAGGGAAACTAGCTCAGGATGGGTGAGAGCACAGGAGGCCAGCGCAGGCCGTGCCTGCCCTTGCAGGTGTTGAATAATGAAGGGAAGGACTTTGCCTTCCTTGGAAAGAAGTGTAGCGAGAAAGGACGCAGGCATGTTCATAGGCGTCTCGGCAAACCAACGCAAACCCACCAGAGTGAGGGGGAAAGGATGGGGTGGCCTCCGGGAAAGGCTGGGGAGCAGGAATGACATCACAGGGAAGGGTGCCACACAGACGCGACAGGGCAGGGGGATGGAGAGGTCATGCATCATGGCCTGTGTCGCGTCCCCTGGTAGAAGCGTGATCTCTGCTAGAGCAGGAAGAGGTTTTGAAGAGAGTAGTGGGGTTTGGAATCTAGCTGCCTCAGGAGGCCAGAGAAGGGCTGCTTTCTAGCAAAAGAGAGAGCGCACTGAGGGGCAGTTAGCAGCTTTGGCAGATTTGTTTTGCAGCCCTTCCCACCACCTCTGTACCATTTTTCTGCGCCAGAAAAAATGCTGCTTCACTCCGGAGAAAAGTGTGCTGATATATTTTGGAAAGATTTTCAATAACAGGGGCTTTCTAAATAACTTTCAGTTTAACGAGGAAATCATTCAACCAGAATGCCCTTCCCCCAAGTATTCCAGTTAGCCAAAGTTTTCCTGAAACATGTCAGCATTGAAAAATGCAGAAGGCAGCTAAGTAGGTCCAACTAAAAAGGCACAAGAAATTCCACATCTGCGCACAGAGCAACAGTGCTGGTCTCTTCAGCTGCCAGCCATTGCAAAGCTGCCGTGGGGAATTCTCAGGAGCCCCTTGGTTAAAAAGGGGAACACAAAGGTGGTCTAGGTCACAGTAGAGAGGCAGCCCTTCCTGAAGGGGCCGGGGCACATATGCTTATTGAGTTGTACAGGACATTTTGAAATGTTAATTTAGAAATCACCCAGCAGTCTTACATAGTTTGAATTAACAGCTGACAGTTCTTAAGTAGCCACAACATAATAAATAGGTGTAGTGTGTTAGATTTATTTTAAAACAACCTTTTAAGAATCCACATAGCGCACGCACAGGGCCAAGATAAGGTGTGTTTGTGAGCAGCTGGCAAAGGGCATGGAGAAACCTGATCCTGCGCATTGTAAATTATGCACTGTTTACACCTGTCATCTCTGTCTGGATCCCTGCTAATGATACTTTCACAAATGGCTCATGTGTGACAAAATGCTAAGAGCCAGTGCTTTCGAAGAAAAGGCATTGCTGTTGACGTCCCTTGGTGTTTGAGAGGAAAACCACCAAAGCACTGTGACACAGGTGAAGTCTTTTGCCACCAGGTTTTGGGGGTTTTTAGAAAAGTAACCTTGGAACCGTCTCCAGGTGAGCAACAGGATCTTAACGGCAGGCAGTTTAAGCTGCCCATGAAGGTTATACCATCCAGGGGGACCCAAATGTCCCAGGGACTAAGCTCCAGATCCCATAGCCCCCAAACTGGAAAGGACCAATCAGAAAAGAGCGATTTTTACCTCTTCCTGTTATGGTCTGTGAATCATACCCATCTGGTTCACAAAATTCTGTTAAGAATTGTGCTCTTAAAACTTTGTTCACCCTTCCTCCACTTTGGACATCCCCATTCTCACCTCCAGCCTCTAGTATAGTTCCTTGTATATAGACTAATTAACACTTAATAAGTGTTTCGTGAATTTAGGATTAGGGAAATGTCTATGATTAGAGGGGGACAATGTAGTAGTTAAGAAGGGCTACAGGTTTCCAGGGATCAAACTCCTGTTCCCCCCTTGTGAGTTAGTGTATAACCTCGGGAAGTCCCTGCATATCCAAAAGGGAGATAGAAATAGTGTGTATCCAAGGTGTTGTGAGGCTTAAATGAGTCATTACACATCAAAAGATAGATCTGCATCCAACACATGGTGAACACACATTAAATATTATTTTGCAAAAATAAATCCCTCCCAGGCAGAGAAAGATCTTCTCAAAATATACCACCTAAAATAAAGGCAAGCAGGTATTTTTGGTGACTGACTAATAAGTTACACAACTTCTGCATTTCAGTAGCCTGTTTTTAAAGTTACAAATTTTAGATAAATAGTGTGTATTTACCTCTCGGAGTTCAAAGGCTTTAAATAAAATTGTATGCAATTTTATTTTTTAGCATAGCTTCAAAACCTAGTATGAGTCTTTTTAAAAATAAATGAACCTTCTAAAATATTTTTTTTTTCCTTTAGGAGGAAAAAAAACCTTACCAGATTCTGTTTCCTTTTGGAAACAAATTCACATCTGGGTTGCCAAATTTCAATCTTAATACAGTATGGAACAGCTGAGTTATAATTTTTTAACCTTCCCAGAACACATAGACTTCTGATGGGAACATGAGAAAGAACATTTATCTTTTCAGTCGCTCGAAAATAAAATCTAGTGGACTAGAAGAAAAGTACATATTAAAAAATTAAGACCATACATCATAGAGGGTATCTATATAGCTACAACACTGGCATTTTACAGTTACCCATGTGCAAATTATAATGTCATTTACCAGTTACTGGAATCAGTAATGACTTTTATGCTAGAATGAAAGTAATGTGAACAGTGGTCATTTTAGAAAGATATTTAACATTTACAACATTCAAATGGGTGTGCCTGCACAATACTGAGTTATAGCCCCTTTCTGTTGAGAAAACAAAACATAGCTTCAAAGAAAAGGGGGAAATGCTGATTAAAAATAGCTTACGTAATGCCTAGTGTTAGACCACAGGACAGCTCTCTGATAGCTGTGTTTCAAGATACAGCTATTTCAAGTAACTCTTTGAAATATAAAATACTTGGTTAATCACCATTCTCACTAACAGATTCTTCACTCACAATGGCTCAACTCCTTTTTGGTTCTGTTCTTGTTTTGTTTTAACGTTTGAGGTTAATAGCACCCTTAGAGACTTAACTAAACGTCCACCCAGGACTGTCGAGAGTCTTGGCTTATTATTATGCCAGTTTCACAACCAGAATCCATTAGTTAATTTAACATAGTCAGAGAAAAACTCATTTGTCTCTTTCAGTGTTTCACAGTCAGAGTGACACAGGGCCAGGCATTATCTGGTGGAGGGGGACAGTGAAACTCAAGTCCCTGGGTACAGCCATTCACAGCGAACGGATGATTATCAGGCTGGATATAATTATGGAGCCGCAGCAGTCCCCACAATACACTGGCTATCTGCCTAGCACAAAGGTTTAGGTCCCTAATTTGTTGAGGCTGGAATATCTATGAAGTAGCCACATATTTTTGTGTACTATCAATCACAACTTAGAAAGGCAACTGCCGGTGTTTGCATTTTGGGAATTTGGCGACTGTTCAGCTTCTGCCTTGCTTTCGGACGGGAAGATAGGATGAAGGACAGCAGAGAGGCTTTTAGTGGCAGAATGATGACACTTCTGCCAGAGTTCTAGCGCAGCCTCATTAGCTGAGTGGATATTTGAGCTTAGTCAGTTTCAATACATACAAACTCATCTGTTTCATTAAGTTAATTTACCTGAGCTGGCTTTCCTGATAATCAACTTCTGCACTATCAGCTTAATATGATAAATGCAAACGAGGATGGGATTGGGCAGGAGGCGTCAGTCAGCAAGGTACTGGGGCCTTTGTGGTCGGACTTCCTTTCCAGGAGCTCTTCCTGAAATCCACATTGTGTTTTAAGGGAGAAACAGCAGGAAGTTTAGCAACGCTTGTTAATCACTTGGTTTCAAAGGATGAAGTCGGGGAAATAAGAAAGAAATCGTGTACTCTGTTAATTACGTAAGAGTATTATCCAGTTGTTAAGGAAATGAAGATAGGAAAAAGAGGCAAGAGAAAGGGCTGCCCATTTGTTGATTAGGTTTTTAACTCTAGCGATCCTGGAGAGTTGTAAATTGCTTTACAACTAGATTCACATAAATGATACCCCTAAAGGAAATTGTATCTGTAGCTTAAATCCAGGGAAAAGTTCTTAATTGAAAAGAAACTGTTATTGTTTCCTTTCCTGTTTTTGGTTCTCTAAGTTGAATCTTTGTTCCTTTAATGAGCATTTGCTTTGTGCTTTGAAGACTTGAGTGCTATTAAATTAATGACTGAGTTGGACTTTTGTCTGTTAGATTGGTCGAGAACAGTTTTGTGTGTTAACATTTAATCCTGTCTAAGTTTGTTCTCACAGGGTCGACTTTTAGCTGAAAGTTATCACTGAATGTTACACCATGCTGTTGATTCTGACCACCTAAGACAAAGAATAAAACTTTACTAGAATTAAGTCATTTGACAATAAATAGATCAGCCTTGAGCAGCCCAGAGAAAGAAACTCATTTATATCAATTTGAGGCTATATTAACATATTACCTACCCCTTTTTTCTACTACATCACCTCTCAGAAGAAAGATGGATAAGAATTCTTCCCTTACCTTGTTTATATACTTCCACCTTTTCAAGGCTTGTTGGAATAAAAATCACTTTCTGAACATATTTGTGTAAGAAATACTTCTCTACATGTAGGAACAAAGCCCATGTATTTTCTTGCATTGAAGCATTAGAAATAGTTTATTTAGCAAGTCCAAATCCAGTTGTTTAATTTGGCAATAATTGTCTTTTGGCCGTATTCAACTTTCCTTGTCCAAGACTTTGCAGGATCCAGCTCCATTTTTTAAAAGCAGAAATATTCAATTGCTTTTTTTTCATAGTTCAGATAAAAAATGATTAATGTCAGGTATGGCCGTGAAGAATTAACCTCTGTTTGAATTGATATTTTGCTGGTAGGAGGTTTCAGTAACAGTTTAAACTTCATTGTGAGGAGTAGATAAAATAAATACCATCATCTTTTCACACCCAGGGGATTCTGGACCAGCTATATCTTTCTCGGTTCTTATTTCATTGTCCATATAATTGAATAAGGTTTCTACTCTAATGCAATATTAGGGTCACAGATTTAATAATACAGAACTTGGGGAATGCAAAATTTACTTTTCTCAAGATAACAGTTTTTTCCTTGTGGTAGGTATTGTATGCACTTAAGCTGTACTCTCAGCAACGTAACTAGGTCAGGGATTTCATAGAATGTGGAAGTGTTCGCTTACTGTAAGAATACCAGCATCTTTCATTTCATGTATATTTCAGGAGCCTGTATTCGTAAGTAGAAAGGCAAATTCTGCATGTCAGTCTCATGTGTGTATATATAATAGGATTTCTGAAGCCAGCTAGTACTAAGGTCTTTTAAAAAGAAAGTCTGGCACTACATATAGTGACTGCTTCAAGGACACTAACCCATAATGAAGTGACTTAAGTAAGTAAATCTAAGCCTTTCTGAAAAAATTAAAACATAGAATGTGTAGAATTTTTTGCAGTACATGTGTATGCATACATTATTTTGCACCTTGTTATTAACATGTGTCTCTCCCCCATAAAGTATAAATCCTCTGGAGACAGGGATTCTGTGTTGGATTCTTCATTCCTTGAGCTGTTCACTCACCAAGCTTATGTTAGCCCTTGCCAAGTTCTCTGTCTAGTGGGGTGGACAGATTAGCAAATAAATAATGTCAGTTTGATCGCTATGATAAAAATGTCTCAAGCTCTGTGGAAGAAAGGCAGGAGACGTTATTGATTTAGTAGGAATCCGGGGAGACTTCACTGAGGAGGTGGTGTTTGGAGAGTGTCTTTGGGAAGGAGGGGAATTCAGAAAGCAGAAAAAGGAAATGAGATAGAGAAGTGGTGGAATCATTGGGAAGAATCATCCCAAACCCTGGCAGAGGGAAAAGCAGTGAAGATACAAAGCATTGAAAGGATGAGAGAAAAGAAAGAGAAAGAAAATCCAAGAGTCAGCCTTCCAAACCTGTCATTCACCTACGCAATTCAGGTGAATTGTTAGAAGTTCTTCAAGTCTGGTGGCTAGCAGCAGTTCGTTGAAATCTGGTATATTGGCCGTGAACAGCAGGCAAGAAGGCCAAGGCACTAGAGCAGGGCAGGGCAGCTCGCCAGACTGCTGCGCGAGGAGATGCTGGGGGGCCCTGAAGGGCTACTCCCTTCCCAAGTTCTAGTCCATCGGCTGTCCCTCATTTTTGTGCTGGCCACAGTGCCTCTGTAGTGCCTTCGCTCAGAAATGTAGACAATATGCGCTCAGTGTAAATGGCTGAAAATAAATACAAAGGACTCTTTCCCATGAGGGGTTTGTAATGTAGTCAGGAAGAGAAAGAAAGGCAAGCCAAGTAAATGATGACTAACACCAGTGACTGTAGTCCGTTACTCTTTCTCACATTGGCATGGCCCTGAAAAACACATCGTAAAAGTGCAGCCCTTCTTTTGCTCCAAAACACAGTTACCAGTTACTCAAAGTAGTAACAAAATATGGCCAGCTTCAGTGCAAGAAACGGAAGGCTGCATCTGGGAAGCTTCGGGAACAGGGAAAAATTGAAACTATTCTGAAGATACTGAGACAAGTAATGGTGTACAGTTGTAGGAAACACCTATACAAAATGCATAATGCTGAATGATAAGGACACTTACTTTCCAACTGCTAACTCTAAGTACAAGCACACTCACTAGGTAATTTAAGTATACACTTATTAAACAATTTTTTATGGCTGAGGACTTTTCATGCTACCAACGACTCTATGAAAAAGCGTCGTTATCTCTGAATGTAAAGCAGTCAAGAAACCTGAAGCTCACAGAGATTAAACCACTAGGCTGAGGCCACTTGACCACTAATGGAAGGATTTGGACAGGAACCCATGTTAGCTTTCCAAGATCAGAGACTTCCTTTTGCTCTCTAAGGAATCCTAGTGCCAACCACATGCTTAGCACAGAGTAGGTGCTCAATAAATATTTTCTTAAACAGCCCAGACATCAAGTCCTATGTTTACAAAGCAATCAAGCTCCAGTTAGTCACAGAGATGATAAATTTTTGTATCTCCTCCAGCATAAAGAACTGTCAAGGTAGGCAAGTGGGCAGATACTCAGCGAGATAGTATTGCCCAGGTTTTACTCAAAATATTGTTTTCTTATACTAGTAGGAGAATGTTTTCCTTGTCATTAAAACAATAGCTAAGGCAACATATAGAATATATGTACATATATATATAGAACATCTGAGCCTCGGGGAATAAGTTCTAGAAATTGTGTACGTGTGTGTAGGTAACCGTGTAATGACACACACATTCTATAGAAGGTTAGGAACCTGAGAAAATAAATCATTATGTTGAAAGACATCTTTAACCCTAACTGTAGCATTTGCTGATGGAAACTCTAATTACTGGTAGGTTTTTGGTGGTGACTGTTCCAGAGTTTTTTCAAGGTTTGACAGCTGCTCTCTTGATATTTATGTGTTTCTTGCTAGGGAACCAAGATTCACAACTCTGGGCTTGTAATGAGGAAACGAACACAATACAAATAACATGAAAAGGACTATGAATTGGATATCACCAGAGAGACAGATCACATATTCTATGCTGCTTTAATTGGAAAACAGTTCTTTCATGGGGTTACTTTCCCTTCAGCTGAGATAATTAAGTCTGGGCTGACACTGGTGACCAGCTACTGATGATATATAGTCAGCTACTAACAATGCAGCAATCAGTAATCAAAATTTATATTTCCCAGGTTACCAGGGCGCAGTCGAAGAGAAAGTGGTTTTGATAAGGCTGGGAGATGGGTGCCCTAATGGGGTATTCACAGAGCCTGTACTCCGCAGCATCTTGGTGGGTTAATTAGGTCTGCTTTATTTCAACCCTGTCATAAAAAAAAAAAAAATACCTATTGTCCGTGTTTACATTAGAAATACTTTGGCACCCCTGTGCTGGAGAAGAAGTTTCTGCACGGCTCCCTGTCAATTTTAATGGATTAAATTATATTTGTAAGTGGGTTGATGTGAGGGGAGGTAGATACAAATACACTTGGATATTTTTAAAGCCACTCCATGCAACTGGCACAAACCTAAGTTTGTGGATCATGATTAATTATCCCTGGCTATGGCTGAGGCACTTAAATGGAAAGGACTAGGATCATCGCTTGACTTACCCTGTGTGTTTGAGTCAGAAGTTCCCAAACTGATCTGCTTGCCTAAAATCACCTGAGGATCAACTAAAATTTCCAAAGCCACCTGGAAATAGCCTCAGGTCACTGAAGTCCCTACCTCTGGATGTGGGGCACAGGTACTCTTCAATTTCTGAAGCTCTCCTGGTAGTTTTGATGTGCAGGGGAGTTTGGAAACTGCTGGCTTATACTCGTCTTATTATGTATTTTTCTATTTGATTAAGGGCAGAGCAACTGTGGACCACGTGCCTCCAGGGTGCACGTTAGAGTTGAAACTAGAGTCAGAAATTACTGTCTCCCATCCGCAAGAGAGACTTTAAAGCTAAGGAGGAACATCAGGTGATCCGCTGGGTGAGTGAGAAGCACTGAGCTAAGTGGACGCAAGCCTCTGCCCTTTCTTAGCATTTAGCTCAGTGTTTGTGGAATAGGTGAGCAAAAAGAAGAGAAAAGAGGAGGTGCTCACTTGCACCTCACCTCCCTAACCAAGGTCCTCGGATAGGATGAAATGTCCTTCAGGATTATGCGCACCCACCCCGACACACAGTGGGCCTCTCCACACTGCCCTCTTCGCTCTTTTATCCTTTCGCTTCCCAGTCACCCTGCGGTCCTCTGAGGAGACCGGCCTGGGCGAGGACATTCACTGCAGGTGTCTGCCTGGAAATGAAAGTGCAGATAGAGAAAGGAAACAAAGTTTACATATACAGACTGGAGTCTTATATATTTTTGTATTTGGATATGGGTAAAGCAGCCCATAGTGGGGAAAATAAATAACGAAGGACTTTTGCTTTGAGCTCAACCGATTTTTTTGTGTTTGACTTCACTGCACCCTGCCTTTCTGAATTTGTTAGATTTTTATTGAAAGCTAATAAATTAGGTAGCCATTCATGTGACACACAGGCAAGTTTATGGTGTCGCATAAACTATCAACCACCACATATGTCCATCTGCATCACAGATAAATTGGAGTTACCACTAAACTAGAGTTATCATTACTGACACTATGGTGTCCATAAACTTCCCTTATCCCGTCCTGTATGCAGAATATTACTATTGGCTAAACGTACTGGGAAGGGTTGGGACCTTGGGGAAAATCGTGGGAATTGGCAGGTATCAGTAGGCTTAAGTTCCAGGTTTGCCTCTGGAGACAAAGCTTTTTAAAAAATACCGTTAATAATGAGTTTTGTTTTAAAAAAGGAACACATGCATGAGAATTTTTCAGAAAAACATAAAAAAGTTATAAACTACATAAAAAGTGAGTGCATTCCCATGTCTGACCCTTCATCCTTCTCCCTCAGAGACACTGTTACTAGATACATATTGGAACTAAAATATAGACAACACTTTTTAAAAATCATTCTTAGCTTGCATTTCAATTTTCATTGACAAAAATAGCACCTTTTACAATCACCACAGGACCCGATGCACTGAAATGTAACAATACTCAAAGCCACTTGAATCAAAATCAATACGTATTTAATAAATACCTTCAATGTATCTATGTTGCCTGAACAAACCATTTCTAGTGAAAATTTACACTCATGTACTTGGTTTTTTTCCTGATGAATAACTAATCTAAATTTATGTTACCCGTCTTTGTTTCAGATTATTTATTCCAAAACAAAAATGATCTCTTTCTTACCCACCCCCTCCTTTAATTCTTAGCCTTTTGAATAATCTCTAACTTGAGGTCTGTTCTAAGCCCAACATCTGGATGGGTGGTACATCCTGGCCAGAGTACTATCTCTCGTACCTTCTCCAGATGGATTGGCTCAAGAGTCTGATGTTCCATAAAGAAATAAAATTACCCCAAGTTGCATACGGAGAAGGGCCTCGGTGCTCTCTCATCTAAGCACGTATGTGCTGAAGGATGAGAGATGGTTGTGACAGTCAGCTCCCCACCCACATCTTGTCTGCAGAGAGGAAACGCCCACTGGCCCACTGTGGGATTCTGGGCTGATTGGACAGAGGAGCCCCTCAAACTCCAGCCAGCAACATCTGTATATCTTCCCTCCAGCTGGCTGGCCCAGCTGTTCTGGTGTCAAGAGAAAGTTATGAGTCAGTGGGAAGGGATTTGAGGCAAGAGTGAAGTTAAATCATCTCTTGGGATCTGTTTGTCATTGACAATTGAGCCTTAGTAACAAGCCAGTGGCTGACATTCCCAAGAAGGCCACACAGTCAGAGCCTAACTTCATGTTTCAGACTTCAGGGCATCTTAATTTAGAGCAAAATGAGGTGAGGCTGTATGGATGCTAGATAGCCCCACCCCAAAGACCTCTGGTTATTGCCCAAGATCCTAATTATATTATTGTCGTCTCTCTCCGTGAAAATATTTTTTGGCTATCGTCCTCTGTCCTGTACAACCTAAGTCAAGCCAGTAGGCTAAGTCATGCTTGGCCAGAGCTTGAAGACTTAGTTAGGTTGGATTCCAGGCACAGTACTTCCTTAACAGAGCTGTGGGAGCGCAGCTGCCAGAAGAGTGTACGTCCTCAGCGGGCCCATCTGTGGTTTCCTGCCCTAACCAGTGCTCTCCCAGCACATAGGAAGAAGGATTTGTCAGAAGATCCAAGAACCAGAGGCAGTTGGGCCACTGCTGGGACTTTAAACGTTGTCTAGTCTAGTTCCACATCCTATGTCTGAATTCCGTGGACAGTGTTCCTTCCGCCCTCATCTGGCCTCCCGGTCCTCTTAGGTACATGTCCATGTTTGTGTTACTGGGGATGCTAGGAAATTCCTACTTACTTTGAGCAGAAATCATTTCCTTATGTCTTTTACCTACTGCTCTTAGTTCTACCCTCATGACTAGCTTTCAGATTTCTCTTCAGATATCAGAAAAGGCCTATCCTTGCCCCTTCTGTCTCTTTTCATTGTTTTAACACTTTTTCCCCCAGAAATTGTGATAATATTCATAATTCAGTGAGTATCTGTGTAGAATTTACTGTGTACAAGGCTCTGTCCTGGGATGTGGAGCTACAGTGATTAACGAGAGAAATGTGCCTGTATGCAGCTTATATGCTAGTGAAGGGGAAAGACAGATAAATGCAAAAAAAGATGTAAATATGAAAACATCAACTAAAGACAGAACTGTATGCATAAGGACTGGGGTGAGATCCTGCTGCAGGCCCACAAGGCAGGAAGGGGAGCCTACGCCTTGGAGGAAATCAAGAAAGAGGGATTGGAGCAAAGTGGGAAGTTGTGGGATGGAGCATGATGGAGTCAGGGAGGCAGGTGACACCCTTGTGCCCAGGGCAAGGAGTTTAAATTTGTTGTTAATGTAGTAAGAAGCCACTGGAAGGTTTTGTGCAGAGGAGAACATTCTACTATCTATGTGTTTAGAAGACCGTCAGCTGCTGGGTGGCGATACAATTGAAGGAGGGCTGAGTGGAAGAAGAGCAGATGGCTACTGCAGTAATCCAGACAGGACTGAGACTGGGTTAGATTAAAGCGATCATAGGTGGGATGTAGGGAAGTGGAAAAATGTCAGTCCCATTGCTCTTACAGTAGTGTCATGGGAATTGTAGCTACCGTCACGGTCCAGAGGCTCTTAGGAGCAGAACCCATGTGCCCCCAGTTCTACACTGTCTCTTTGTAGTGCCTCCCTGCACAAAGGACAGACTCAGGGATTTCTAAAGTGAACAGACACGTGAATGAGCAAGTGAAAATAAACCACTAACAAAGGCGGTTTCTGTGTTTTATTGAATATTGTAAATCACATCTTTTTCTCAATGCCTATGCACTTGTACAGTATTTTCTCATATCTCATGTTCTTGCTGGCAACTCCCAAAACACTAAAAGAAGTAATCCGTGAGGTACAAAAGCAATGTTCCTTTGGAATAAAATTGCTTTCGAAAACTGGAAACATTATCGATAACAGCTATCATTGACTTTCAAATGTCCTTCTAGTGTAAGGAAGGAAAGGTGCCCTTGTGCCCTGCGCTTTCAGATGGTGGAACAGCGCGCACCAGCGAGATGGTAATCTTGCCCTAAGCTCACCCAGCACCTTCCTCTCTCCTCATTGAAAATTCTGGGGGATGCTCAGCTTTTCTTTCATGCCTTACTGCTGCTGCAAAAAGCTGATGAAATAGATATGTAAAGAACACATCTGTCTATTCTTGCGTGACACTTTAGAGTGATACCCCCCTACACACACGCGCGCTCTTTGGAGAAATGAAGACTGTGTTAACTGAACAGGAAGAATATTGCTGCTCAAGAAGAAAATTATTCCACCTTAGTCTTAGTTATTCAAAGTGAACCTGAGGAATCTCCTTTCTGAGAAGATGTGTATGCCTTATTCCCCACTCCATGTGGTCCATAAGCTATGTCTTTTCCATCTGACTGCTCAGCTCCTTGAATCCTTAAAGCAAAAGCCTAGATAACCTGGGTAGACCTAATAAACGGGGGATCAGTACCTTTCAGAGCCTTTCATCCATTTCTTCTACCTCCATTTCCTCCAGAAAAAAAAAAGGTGGGCTTTCACCCCCAGGGATCCCAGTGCTAGGCTGGGCACATGTCTCACTCACACTTTCTCTCTGATTTATCGCTTCTCTTTTATCTGACCCTCAGTGCTTTAATTTGGTTTCTGTCTGTCATACTCGAGTTTATTGAATAATTTCACTATTCCTCCTGATTCTGGTCTCTCTGGCAGAGATTATAATTATAGTGATTGTCTGCTGTGCTATTAATTATGGGAATTCTGTTTTTTTTTTAATTTAAGGGTTAATTGGTGATATCCATGGGCAGTCTTCCAGCTCATTTGGATTGCTGTAATTAACCTTGTTTCCAGGTTATCTGATATTACCATTTGCCTCGATTTTATCTGAGAGTTAAAACTGATTACTTTTGTTCCTGATGCCCAAAGTCCAGTTTGTGAGAAAGGAGAGGGGCATCTCAGAGAGAAGGGCAGAGAGCTCGGCTTCCACTCCGGTCCACTGTTTCCCCAAATATTCTGGAAATTCAGATTCTTCCTTCTATTTGTTAGTCCCTAAACTTCTGGTGTTACCAAAGAAAGTTGCAGATGTTTGAAAATTAATGGCAAAACATGTAACGAATAGAGGGCAGATGCTGACCGTCGACAACTGCCTCTCAGACGCTGCCCTTGAAGAAGGCCATTGCTAGTTTATTCTGGGGGTGGGGCTGGTTGACAGTGTGCTGACGTGTGGAGCTTACTTTGGAAAATGCACCACCGAGTGCACAAAAAGTCCAGTGAAGTCTACCCCTTCGGACAGAAGGATACTGAGCCACTCGTCAGCTCAGAGGGGAGAGAAGGAAGCCCGCCAGGCCGAGGGGTGGCCACGGCTGGTGAGGCAGGCCCTGCTGTGACCAGATGTCATCGCTTCCTCACACAGGCTCTGAGGCCTGCTCCACCAAGGTCACATCCGCTCTGTGAGCGATGCTCACTCTGTGGAAGCCTTTTCTCCGTCCCTTCCAGGGAGAAAAGGAGCTCAGAAATCTGTCACAAGAACAGGACAGAGGGAGCCAAGAGTAGGTAACTCACTTAGCAGTTATTAAGCTCTGAATTAGTCTTGCAAGGATAATGCTGCAAACATTTTTAAAGCTAAATGGAATCAGATTCATTTTTTTAATTCTCTGAGGATTTCACAACACACCGTGGGATAATTAGAGAGCCCCAGGCTTAGCCAAACCAATGCTGGGAACTCCGCCCTAAGGATCTCCTCTCTCCCTCGCTTTTCTTTTTATCTTGTTTTTAATCTCTTCAGGAACAAAGACACAGTTCTACGGCCTCTCTCTCTCTCTCTCTCTCTCTCTCTGTGTGTGTGTGTGTGTGTGTGCGCGTGCGCGCGCACACGAGTGTGCACACCCTTCAAGCAGACAATGTTTCCAGAGTTTTAAAACTTTTAGATCTTAGAAAAGTGACACATACCTCGGTGGGGTCGACAGCAATACCTAGTAGTCAAATCCATTAATAGTTTTACAATAAAATGTATAAAATATGAATTCTAACGAGAATAAAGACTAAAAATGGCTTCCTGCCAGTTCATAAATTTTGTTACCAGATGAGTAGGAGAAAACTTGGTTTCAGGAGTTAGCATAACTCCTGAAACATTTGTTTGTTATTGCAAATAAGGGATTGTGTACCTGTATCTCCAAACCAGCTCACCTCATCCAGATCCAGAAACACAAGGAGAAGCCAATACTGTTTTCCTTTAATCTCAAGGAGACTCGAGGCAGATTTAAAAACAACTAACACCTAAATGACTCATCCAGATGCTGCCTGCCTCCGTGTGCTCCATGCACATTCCCAGGAGCAGGGCTGTAAATCCCTTTGTTGTGACCCTTAAGTCACCTATGCAAAAAAGCAGGCATTAAGTGGCCGAGATCTTTATACCAACTCATAATTTCCTGGAACCTATTTTCATTGGCCTTAAGGAAACATATTTTTCCGGATGTTTGGAAGTAATTATTTTGAAGGTAGGATTTCACATTAAAACAAATGAACATTTTAGGGGGTTGTATTATTAGATTTAACTACAACACAGGCAATTTAGGAGTAGTGCTCTCTCATCCTCATTCAAATAGAGAACTGCCTGTGGAAACTCCTCAGTTATTTGCCTGTCAGTAAGTCAAGCCTCATGAGTCACTTTGTAATGTAAAGAACATGAACACGGATAACAAAGACGATGCTAGTTTCAGAAAAACTCAATAATAGGTCTAAATATGTGGGTTTGCCATTTTTCACCCAGCTCATTGGGACATAATGTAGGCTTTTAAAAAAATAAATGAGATAAATTTCTTAATGAGTGTGGAGAAATTATGAAAATTCAGGAAATAAGCTTCCATCTCATTTCTATTCGGAATGTGTCCAGACGCACAGAGAATCTGCCGTGTTTGTAGACTTGATGATGATAATGCTCTGTCATGGAGCAGGCCCCGAAATGGTATCATGTCTCCTTTTGTACAGTCAAAAGCTATTAGTCAATTATAAACTATTTTTGGCTCTTGGGATGCAGGGAAAGAAAGCATTTAAGCTTGTGGAGAAGGCAGGGAGGGCGACGGAAGATGGTACATGCGCCAGCTCCAGAGGACCCAACTGCAATATTGCAGTTCAGAAAATAGTTTTCACTCTGTTTCTAATCTTAAGACTGTTTCACAAAACAAAACAAAAGTTTATCCAGAAGGAAACAATAAGGACTCATTGAAAGTCTACATCACCTACGATTGATACCGCGTTGGTGTTTGAAGCCATCATTCACAGCTCCAGTAAGGAGAGACCTGCGGGTTGTTTTTCTGTGTCTGAGCCCTGCGCGGAGTTAACTGCCCCCTGAAAACCCGAGGCAGAGCACGTCCCCGCCATGAGAAGACCTGAGCAACCTCGCAGACCAAGGATCAGGGAGCCTAGAATCCGAGGCTGGGAGATTTTGTTTTCTCTTAACAGTGCTAAGAGAAGGCAGAGGAGAAATGATTAGGGAGTCATCTTGTCAGAGAACTGCAATTGCCTTATCTTAGTTTAAATCCCTTCAGGATTTTAACAAAGGTTTATGGAAAACTCCAGTCACTAAGTACCTCTGGTGTGGTCCTTTAAAGCCACTCGGCAGATACCTTTCTAAGGGGCTAGGGAAAAGCATCTTGGACCTAGGTGTGTTATTTTTGCGCTTTCTCGTTCTCTCTCTCTCTGTCTCTCTCTCTCTCTGTGGTACTGGAGATTGGACATGGGATCTTCACACTGAGCTACATCCCCAGCCATATTTTTGTTTGAGGCATGTTCTCACTAAGTCACTAAGTTGCCCACGCTGGGATCTAACTCGTGATCCTCCTGCCACAGCCTCCCAGAGTCCTGGTATTACAGGCGTGCTCCACCACACCCAGTCTATGCTTCATTTTTAATAAAATCACGACTGTCCAGAAAATTAATAGTAATGTGAAAATGATCCCCATGCCCAGTACCTCAAACAAATAAATAACAATATTTTTAGTTTGCACCTCAGAGCTCTCCCCACCCTCTTCCTTCTTCTGTTTTAACCTTAGAAGAAAAAGAGTTTCACCAGACACAGTCTTGATTCTGTTATAATACCTTAAACAGAACTTTGGGTGAAATGAAAAAAAGAAATACATCCATTACTTTAAACAAATGTTTGAAATTCCTTAAGCAAAGAAAGAAAGTCCCATTTGAATGTTGGGAAATTCAATCAGCATAGTGTTTTGACTCTCTGCTGCCCTGACCTAGTCCTCCTATCTGAGAAGCCTCGTTTCTAGCCTGCCCTTCTGCAAGGAGTGATCGAGCTGCCTGCCAAAGCTTTCTCTAGCTGAAACCTTCGCCTGTCTTCCCACCCATGGGCCTGTGCAACATCTTCAACCCCCAAGCAGTCTTCTCTCGACATAATTTTAATTTCTTTTGAAAGATTCTTGTCGTTTGTGTGTTCTATTTGGGGACAGTGGGCGGGAGCTGTCAGCCGTTCACCAAACAGTGAGGTCCTCAGTGGCCCGGGGTTCCCCTCCTTGTCTGTCTGAGCACCTCGGCACAGAGCCTGACTCCCAGTAGAAAACAGGGAGTCGGTGAGATGGAAATCAGGCAATGGAAATAATGGACATCGGGCATGGAGCCAAAGAGAAATGAATGAATTTTGGCTCCCTTTCTGAAAGCAGCAGCAGCAGAAATGCGCTCCGTGGAGGCGTTGCGAGTCCTCCACACTGCTCAGCGCTGCCACTTTTGAGCCGCACCACATTTGGCAAGAAGTGACCTCTCGTCCTGAGGCCTCCGTTTTCACAGTAAAATAAAAGGAGTGTTTGTTTCTGCAGCTGGAACAAATGTTTCAGTTCAGCAATATTATAAAAAGTTTAAAAAGAAGGAGATGCCAAAAGGCTGGTACATGCTGCTGGTAAACGTGGTTGGGACGGTTGGTGATTTCTGAGATCAAGATAGTTTGCCACAGCATTTCCAGGACTATAGAAGCAGAGTCCTAATGACTCATTAAACTGTATCTGAAATAACCAAGCAAAACGCATTCCGTGTGTTGGCTCAGGAGTGTGTGTTTGGGGTGGGGAGGTGGAGAGACAGAGACCTGTCATAATGGAGAATCAACATGAAAGAGGACACTTGCCTTTTCCCCTCAAAAGGTTATAGGTATATAGCCTACCTGTATTTTTCTAAAAATTTTTTTCTGGAAGTATTTCTGAATTCACAACGGTTTTTCTGCTCCTTTATGACAGTGGTTTCAGATCTAAAATGGAACCTCTATTATATACAGTCGATATTTATTATTATCCCCCACTGAATGCTATCATCATTCTCCAAAATGTGTTGAAGTTGGGTCTGTGGCATTTCCTTTTCCTCCAATATAGGTGCTTTTATGTCTGTGTTAATGGCTAAGAAGAGGAGGAAAGAAAGACAAGATGCTTTATTAAGAGGCTGGAGCTATTTTTCTCTTTGTTGTGAACCTTGTATCTTAATGCAGATACCACTGGACAGGTGGCTCTCAGTCCCTGACGACAGCGTGCAGGGGGGCTTCAGTCCAGCTCAGGGGTCCAGGTTCTTTCCAGTTCCACTGGGAGATGCTCTTTGACTCCATTCTGTGTCCTACAGGCAGCATCCTTCTCTTCATGCTGCAACCTTGAAACAGAACTGTCCAGGTCAGCGAAGGACGCTTGTTATTTAGACACCCTTGATGCTTTCAGTTTTCCTTTGGTGCAAGAATCATTGGCAGTTAGGTCTCCAGCATTCAGCGAGCTGGCTTTTCCTCACAAGCACCTGCTTTCCCAGCTCCTTCTGGGCAGAGGTTCCTTACTCCCACTTGAGAGGTGTCTGATCTGTTTATCTTAGCAGCCACTGAGGCAGGCAGCCTTATTCTAACCCTGCACAACAGACATGTTCTCTATGATGATCTTTAAACCATCACTACTGAGGGAGCCTGCAAGCAGGCAAGTGGTTCCACTTAGCAAAGTGGTGCCATAAGGTAGGCAGCTCCTCTTAAAACTGTGGTTGAGAAGCATTTGCGTCTTTCTGTCACCTTAAGGCTGCAATCACAGGCTCGTAAAGTAGAATGAGCCTTTGCGTGCCTACGTGTTTGGAAGCAACTGTGCACTCCTTTTATAGATTTGTATTACTAATGCCATTAGGGACTTTCAGCGACTCTGTCCATGTAAGCATAGATGCATCAACCTATATTAAGTTATTATCTTAAGTGCAATTTCCTTTTAGGCCAGGATTTCTCTGTCTCTCAATCTTTCTTCTATTCCCTTTCTTTGATGTCCTGAGAATGACAAAAACTTTGGCATCACACAGACTTAGGTTTGCATCCTGGCTTTCTGTTTTGACTTTTGTGCTATAATTTTTTACCAAAGTGCTGTAAGTATTTACTGTGTGCTGCTTAAACATGTTATTTAACCTCCTTGAGCCTCAGTTTCTCTGCCAGTACCATGGAGATGATAAGGTCTGTCTCTCTGGATTGCTGTGATGTTTAAACATCATGCCGTGTACTGTACACACAGAAGCTGCTCAGTAGACCTCTAATTCTATCTCATCCTTTCAGTTTTCCACATCATGATTTTCCTTTGCACCAGTGAGGGTGCCATTTATATTTTCTAAAACCGCACCAATATGAGTATGATTCCTGACACAGACTTTCTTGCCTACCAGGAACACACTCAAGAAATAGGAAGCTTAGTGACATGGAGGCAGGGTGAGGAGGGGACTTCTACTGAAGCAAGTAGGATACCAGGAGCTAATCTCAGGCTTGCATGAGAATTTGTTAAGGGCATCCAAGAAAAGTATTAAAAGCAATTTTTAGTGTCTCCATCAAGATATGAACAAACATTCATTAAGGACTAGGCACAATCGGCTTCTCAGACCCTAGAGCTGGGAAACTGAGCTCAAGAGCTTAAGCATTTTGTGAAATGTCCCAGAGGTAAGTGGGATGGAGGGCTTCTGTGATGTAGGTCCCCTCAAAGCTTCAGAGGTGGGGCCTTCCTCAGGTGTTTGTGTCATGGGGGTGCTATATTCCCCAGTGGATTAATCCCTAGCTGTATGTGGCATTAGGAGTAGGGGCCTAGTTGGAAGAGGTAGGAAACCAGGCACATGACCTAGAGGGATACATCTCCCTCCCTGGTTTCTCCTTCTCCCTTCACTTCCTGGTCACCATGACATGAGCAGCTGTTCTCCGCCACACCCTTCCACCACGCTATTTCTTCTGCAGGGCCAGCCAGCTGCGGACTGAATCCTCTAAAAATCATGATCCAAAATAAATCTCTCCTCCTTTAAATTGTGGGTGTCAGGTATTATGTCTCAGTGATGAGAAAATGATTAAGACACGCTTGTTTGACCCTCTGCCCTTTCTGCTCTTCCAGATCGTTAGTAACAGTTTGATTTCATGCAGGAGCTTTATAACCGATTTCAGTTCAAAATTTCAGAGATGCACACTAAAAAGAAAAGATGACGAGGTCAGAGGGCTAGAGTAATAAAAATGAAAATACTGTATGTAGTGTAAAATCCAACTCAACTCTGGAATCTGGTGAAATGGTGACGACAGCACACTCTGACCGTGTTGGAGCTGTTTATTAGACCTGCATGTGGTCCGCAGCTTGAGAAGAGGCGGTCTGACACTGGAGTTTCTCTGTTCCAGTGGGATGAACCCTGCACAACTCCACCTGCTGTTTGCCACAGGGTACCACACATAGACACTCTGACGGTCCCTGGTTTTCCAAAGCACAAGCTGTTTAGGGGCGATGAGCAAAGAGTGGAGAACACAATGAGCCCTGTTCCCTGTTCATTTTGGAACAAGCACTTGGCCAGGTGCATGGAATTTTTTCTGCCTGGTGTTGATCATAAGCTCAGGGGGGGCTGGACACTATGAAAGCCTGAGTAATTAGTCTGCTGACAGAAGGCAAATAGGGAAGGTGTGGGGGGCTCTCATACCCCACCTCCCTTTAGCTTGGGCACTTTACTTCTCCTGCCACAACCTCTCACCTCCAGATGGTATTGCTGGCCTCAGCTGTTTTTGATAGCAGCGTGGCCTGGCACTGGGTCACTCCCTGTACTGCCCTCTCGCGCACACACCCTTCTTCGTTGTGGGGAGAATCATCTGGAGTAGCACAGTCTCAGAGTCAGGACAAGTTTTATAGGCCATTACATTTCACATCCTTTCATTTTACAGGTGAGAAAATGGAGCAAGCAAGGTTGATGGGTCTAGGGTCACACTGTTACTGTGCCCTTCCTTTTATTAATGACAGTGTGAATTATTGATTATCTTTAAAATTTCCTATGATGTCAGGAGAAAATGCGCTTTTTAAAAGAATTACTGAAACATGGTCATAAATAACTTTCCTCATGAAAAAAGAAACTGCCACAATCATCATTTCCTCTTTAAGGCCACTCTTAATGCTTCCAGATATATGATGTTTTCACATCATTACCACTTATTATTAAAATATGCACCAGACGCCACCGTTCTAGAAGGTGCTGTTGTATCAAATTTAAGTTGTATACGTGCAGTCAGGTGTTCAATGAAAGTATATTGTGCTGCATTGTTTGCTGCAGCCAGAAATGTAGACAGGATGTGGAGCAGCCCAGCTGTGTCTTTTTTTAAAAAACAGCTTCCATTTATTTTTGCATCTGCGTGTTGGGTCTCACAGGGTCCATTTGCTAAGGCTGACACACAACAACTTGCCGACGATGGTAAACATAGGCAGAATGTCTCATGCCACAGCGGCGATATCCTCAACTTGGCATGGCGCTTGCTTTCAAAGCTTTCAGGGGTCAGATAGGGGAGGATGATGGGTGAAGAAGGCACCCTAAGAAAATGGGAAGTGGTGGGAATTTTTCCAACTGGAGAGGGTCAGCCCCTCTGCTTCGGGCAGCCACCACTCGGCTCCAGAGTGTTGCCGTGTGGAACCACAGGCCAGCTAAGCCAGGTCCCTGATTTTTTTTTTTTTTTTTTGAGAAGGCAGAAACCTAGAGTTGTATGCTAAATCTATTTTTTATATATATTGCTAATTCATTTTTTTTCCATGTGGCAACTTTGGATAAATACTGTACTAGCAGTTTGTGAACCCCACTTTAATTTTTCAGGGGATAGTTGGGCAGATTTGACCTAGTGGTACTTTGGCTGGGTTGGCTTATCATGGTTTCTTGGTCCTTCTGGGTTTTATGAAATTAACCTAATTGATTAGAACTAAGATGCGGCAATTGCCGTCCTCATTCTCTGACTTCACAATCATCTCCAGTTTCAATGATATCCCCTTTGCTTCACATTTTGCCAACACAGTGACCTAAATGATGAAAGCACAGGAAGTGTGTGTGTGTCTGTGTGTGTCTGTGTGGATGGATGGAAACTCCCATGGTCCCATGATTGAAAATATTTTATTTTAATACATAAATATCAGGGTGAACGCCTCCTCAGGATTTTAGACAGACCTCCCTTTAGCCCCTTTTGTTTGGTCTTCAGTCTGGAATACCTGAAGGCTAGTTTCCCAGCTGATTAGCATTCTGCGTGGTTCATTTGACTCATAGCAACCAATAGTCATAACACCATTTGTGCACCACAGTTTTAATTATTCAATTTGGTCTTAAAAACTGTCAGAAAAAATTGCAATAAAAAAAGAATTTTGTCTGAGTTCAGAGTGTGTAAAAAGTCAACACAAATTAATTTTGGATGAACTGAAATAGACCTAATAAATTCACGAAACGGATGCCTATTAACATTAAGAATGTTCTTCAGGTTTTCCATGAATTCTATGGGTTGGGGCAGAGTAGCATTATAACTTTGTAGTAATGGTGCATTTTACAAAGGCTATTTCTTTTCAGGCTAAGAATAGTGACAGGCTGAGACAATTAGATGGAAAATTCAAGTTGTAATAAGCTTACTTTTGTAGTGAATATTTTTATTTAGAGTCCTCATATTGACGGTCACATTGTCTCATTTTCTGGGTAGTTGCTTAAGCCTATGTCAGAGTCTATATAAGCAAGTCACAGGCAAAGAAACTGACAAATGTTTGCAGCTAGTTATAAATATGCTATAAGAGGGTAGCACTTTCCAAAGTTTGAAAAATTACTTAAACAGCTTCTTAATTTGCAGTAACTCAGCCAACTCAAGATTTTTAAACTCAGTGGAAAGTTCTAGATTTTTTCTCCTGGGCCAGTGCAAGTCTGTGTTGTTGTGATGTTGGGTGGGAGACCCAGTCCATGTTCTGTGGGATGGGAAATGACAATATAATTGAATTGGGATTCCTCCATGAAGCAATCATTTCAACAAGAAAATATACTGTCTATGTATTTACAAGGGTCAGGGCCCAAAGTTGAGTAGGAAGAGAATAAATAATACATCAAAACTTACAGCTTTAAAGAAATCTTTAAAGTGTTTGTGTGTACTGGCCAAGATTAACCAGTTCTGCCAGAAGACTTTCACCCATATGATGTACATGGTAACTACCTGATAATGTGATGATAGAAAGACACATAAAACAGCTATTTTTCCTGGCAGAGAGCCCTCCTGTAAGCCTGGAGATATTTAAATGACATATCTTAGCCATGATCCTGGTTATATGTAAGGATTAAAAGAAGCCATTGAATTGCACAGTAGATTTCTTCTGTATGCATTGCTCTTCCTGCCAGCTTTAGGGGTTGAGAATTGTGCGTTCAACCCTTGCAAGCCACAGAAAGAATTAAAATGGGGGGAATATAAAAAAGTAGCAGGGTTCCGTCTTGTGAACTTGGAGAATACCTGCACAAAGATGAGTGCAGTTGCAAACAGATACTCATTTGTCATAAGAAAAATTAGTCTTCAAAAGTATACATGTACTTCTCAAGACTTCAGAGGGAGTGAGTACCAACCTTTTGAGTTTCCTTTCTTTTCCATCACATGCGGCAGGCGCCAAGGCAATATGCTTCTGTGTAGTGCTATAATTCTGCTCTTGAGCTCTTGATAAGTGTTGCAGACTCTTCCTCTTCGCCATATGCTTTCTCACCTAAAATGTAACAGCTGAGGGGTGTCTTGTTGATATTTTACTTACCCTTGATATTGATTTCTCCCCTTTGATGTTATATTGAACAGGAGCCATGAGAAACAAATGAGGCGCCTTTTTGTTAGACTTTCCAGACTAGAAAGAACTGGCAAATAAACGAATAAATGGACTTGCTTTTAACCCACCTATAAATACATGTTTATGTCACTCAATAATGGACCGCCCTTATGAACAAAGAAGCATTCGAAGTTTAATTTTAATCTGTACATCAGAGATGGAGATATAGAATAGTTTAGGTTTTTCTCTCAAGCTCTCTCCCTCTTTGATTTTCAAGATAAAACAAATTAATTAATGTGCACTTTTCAGTTAAAGAAATGATTAAGATCCAGCTGTGTTTGTGAAATTATAAATTACGATGCAACACTTGGGACTTGTTAATGCTTTTTTGGCCTGAAGAAAAAAGACACAGGTATCTAACACTACGTGGTGCTCTCAAAAGTGTAGGGTAGCAGTTTGTTTGCCAAATTAGCTTCCAAAGACATCGAGGTTACTAAGTTTGACATTTCTACACACAAATCTTAAATGATTGGTGGACTTCTGCAAAATACCTTTGTTCAAAAAAGACAGTCTTTGGCAGTCTACTTCAAAGAGTTCTGCTCCAGAAAGATGAAAAGATACCCATTTTACATTAATTTCCCGGGTAGATCAACACTTGAAAAATGCCTGAGAATTATGTGGTGTTTTCTGTATTATGTGTTTTATTTCACTGTATCCAGCAGTTTAAATCCTTCTAAGATTTAGGAGAATTTTTCTACACAGAAAGAGGATCCTTAAGAAAATACAGATGTGTAGAACCATATAGCTGACATTTTATTTATGACTCTTCTAGTGCAAGGTAGTATTTCCAAATGAAATACATAGAGATATGATTTTTTAAAATCTGCAATACTCTTTCGGGATGTGGTTTCAGAGTTTTCTTCACAGTATCTGAGAGGATCTGATTATTGTTTTTTAAACAAAGGTTGTGTGATTTTTCTTTATGTCTAAAGTCACTGTAGAATTACATAAAGTGGGATGAAAAGATCTCACCCAAGGGATTCAGCAGGTAATAAAAATAAGCAAACAGGATTGTATGTGCATTTGTGTGTGTGTGTGTGTGCGCACGCGCGTGAACTAGAGGTAGGTCTAGAAAATACTAAGTCAGTATGACAATCTATTGTTATAAAAAAAGCGGGAAATCTAGATTATTATCAGAGATCTCCTAATTCTTCAATATCAGCAGCTACTTCAAATTTCTCAAAGATGTTGGGCAAGCCAAATAAAACACATTTGGGACATGGCACTTCTTAATCTCTATAAACCTGCTGTGAAATAAGAGATTTAACTTAAATAGGAAAAAATGCTCTTCGGTTATCCACATTTTTTGGAATGCAAAATTTCATAGTTGTGAATTTCATAGTTGTCACCCATACCGGTCTGAAAGTGGCTGAAAGAAACTGAGGCCCTGTGTCCCGTGTTTGGGAGAGGCTCTGGAGAAGGGCTCAAATTCCGGGGAAAGGAGGGGACGAGGAGTTCTGGACACAAGCTCTTTGTGTAAAACACAGCCATCCGTGAATTCGCAGTGGACAAGGTGTGAAGCAGAAGCCTTTTTGTTTCGAATCATCTTCAAGACCATTTCATAAAATGAAACGGTCATAAAATGAAATGGAGTAAAGCTGACTTGCAAAAGAAAAATATCCATCTTTGCTTCTTGGCAGGGTGAAGTAGAGGAATAAAGCCTCCCCGCTGAACTACTATGAGGTCAGAAGCCCTGCTGCTGTATTTCACACTGCTGCACTTTGCTGGGGCTGGTTTCCCAGAAGATTCCGAGCCAATCAGCATCTCGCATGGCAACTGTAAGTCCCGCAGGCCCACCCGCATTCTCCTTTTGCAGACATTTCGGCCTACATCAACCCAGTGAAACATAACAATGAAGCGGTAACGTTAGTATCATTTTAACCCGTGTACATGGTGAAGGCAGAGAATTTAAGTCTGGTCAGATTGGTGTGAGGACTGTCACCTAACCCTGTCACTTGTGGGGACACATGCGAGAGTTTGAAATGTCCCTCAGTAACCCCAACGAAGTCTCAGTTACTACAGGGAGTCCACGCTTAGGCCTTAAAACTAGCTGTGTGGGAGACTACTGCTACCACTCGAGTGTCGCTGTTATTACACGTTTTCATATACAGTCAGTACATGGGCATTACTACAAGATACGAAAAGAGAATAACGGCTGGTTTGGAGTAGTTTAGAGAAAAATTAACTTTTTTTATAATTTAGAAGTTATATCTTTGTTAGGCTTGGATAAAACGTGATTTTGAATTTATGGAGGACCTATTTTAACTGTCTGTTACCTTTTTTGGTCCCTGTTTTATTGCCAGGGTACTACCATTATTGACAATTCAGTTGTCTTCTCCAAAGAGGAAAGTTCTGCCTGTGTGTTGGATGGAACGTCCAATTTATGTTTTTTCCCATTCTCCAAAAGGCTATTTTATCTCAATGAAGGTCAAAGTGAACATTGCCCCAAATACTTATTTTCTCGGTAATTATCCCAACACACTGAATGAACCATATAAAGGCTGTCTAACATTACTATTAGATACTATGAGCTCCATCATGCCCAGCCTCAGCTGGACTCTGTGGATTGAAAATGAAGATATTTTCACATAAAAATGAGGTGGCAAGACTAACATATAAAACAATTAGGGAATAAAAGGCCGAAGGGAATGATTAATACCAAACTGTGCACTTCAAAACCATCATTCCTGAAATGGTAGCATCCCCACACTTAAGGTACAAATAAGCATTTGTTTATCCACCATCTGAAATAAGTTTTCTCTCGTTCCCACCACAGTGTAAAAGAGACACCAGCCCAAATACTGCTGAAAATCCTATGTCAGGATCATTGAACTCCGTGACAGTAGAGACATAAATTGTTTTAGGAACTTCCTTTGTGAATGAGTAAATGAAACTTCAGAACAGTGGAAGGAAAAGCAAAAGCTAATACCAGCTTGCTTGGGAGTAAAATATCCCAAGCCCTCTAATGACATCCCCACTGTGAGTAATGCTCAGATACGACAGGGGTTCAAAGTGTAGCTAACTAAGTATAAATCTGTGAATGGTTTTTATCACACACACCCCCACACACACACACACGCACAGAGAAAACACTGCTTTAAATGTGACTCATTTTCAGGGAGGCAGCGGAAGATTGCCAGTGCTCTGGAGACTGTAGGTTTAAAGGCACAGAGATGATGAGGTGTAGATATTTTTAAAGGTTAGATATTATTACAGATTGCCCCCTCTCAGTCAAAGAGAACTGTAGGATAGGAGAAATGTGCTCATCGACTTTCCAAGTCAAGGAAAATTCCAGATCACCTGACTGGCTACACTCAGTTTGACCCTGTCCTGTTAAAGCCCACATTTCTGTGACATTAGCCAATTGCTTAATTCTGGAGTGAACTTCCCACAGTTCCTAGAATGCCATCCAGCCTAGCAGGGCTGCCTTCAATAGTAGATTATTCCAACTGGACGCCTGCAGAGACTGTATTTTTCTTCTGGCTCCTGGACGAAAGCTCTCGCCTCCAGACCACATTGCCTTTGTGGTGATTGATGGGAAGGTGGCTTTGAAACAGTTTTGTCCCGAGACAAGATTTTTGGCAGCCTGCCCCCTCAGGCTTAGCACTCTACACAAGATGAAAAGAAGTCTGGAAGAAAAGAGTATCTTCATGCAAAGGGTTCACTACCAAGTTTAACCCCCAGAAATCGTGTCACTTAGAAATGTTAAGTCCCAGCTTATTATCATCTGGAACTGAAGTGTGATTTCATCATCCTTAAAGAGTGTGCTTCTGTCCCACTGTTTCCTAAAATAATACTTGTTTGGAGATGAAAATGGAGACATGGCCTGAATTAAACATGGTTGTTTTGGGGCCTGCTCCCCTATCTCCCTGCCCTAAGAATTCTTGGCCTGATCTACTTTTCCCCTCTTCCCCCATCTCCTCTTTTTACAGATACAAAACAGTATCCGGTGTTTGTGGGCCACAAGCCAGGACGGAACACCACACAGAGGCACAGGCTGGACATCCAGATGATTATGATCATGAATAGAACCCTCTACATTGCTGCTAGGTAAGTGGCCTCTTCTTCATGTTTCTTCAGAGTATCAAAAACATTTGGAGTCCTAAATTTCCAACTTTGCATCATTTTTAAGAACTCAAAGTTCCCTGTGTTAAGTTACAGACTAGTTTGTCATGCAATCATTCTATCAGGATGTTCCATGTCTGTTTAACTTTACATGGATTTACAGAGCAATAATTGCATATTTTGGTGCTTAGACTCAAATAATCCACTGTGTATCTTGACCATATATGCAAATATTTACCCAAGCACCCACTAGAGTGCTCTGCTCCTTGATACTTATTTGTCAAATCAAGTTGAATGTGTAAACATGTGTTACAGTGTGTGTGTAGGTGTGTTTGTAGTGAACCTACTTTTGCAGCAAATATATAGTATGTATCGTTATTTTAGAAGAATGGCAGTAGCACCCAAAGAAAGCATAATGCTGAATATTCCAAGGGATTTTTAATTTGATTATAGTTAAAAAAAATTACTCATCCTGTTGGAAAAATGTCATTTAGACAGATTGATGTCTTAAGGCTAAATGATACAAATACTACCTAAATAGAAATCACATTAATTTGGACTGTGTTTTAATTTTGTCCTTCATTCAGCTGGACCACAACTTCTCTGGCCGTAAGTGTCCTCTGTCAAATGAGGAGATACTTTCGATTATATTAACAGAGTTCATTAGGATGGCAACAATATATGATCCCCCATATTTGGGGGGTGTGGCTTATTCAGAATAATCCCAAATGGACACCAGCTGGGGGCTCTCTTCTGTGGTGTTCCACCTAATGTAGAGAGATGAATCATCTCACCCAGGGGAGAGGAGATGGAGATTCTGTTTGTACCCAGCTAGAAACGTGGACAAACAATGTACATAACAACGATTCTTGATCGTCTTACAGCACTTACATATTCTGGTGTGAAAAGCTCTGCGACATAAAGTAAACAGCCATGGGTATGCGTAAAACATCCTGAGGCTAACCTACATTTGGGCACAGGAAGCAATGCCAAAACACTTTAAATTTTTTACTCCCCACGTATAGCACATACTGGTATGCCCATATAAGTTACACATAGCGTTGAAAATTTCTCTATAAATATCAATTTGTTCAGTCCTGGAAACAACTCTGTGAGAAGGAGCTACTATTCCCCCCACGTTCTGTGAAAGGAATCTAAGAGACAGAGAGGGAGGGTGCCTAGGCTCAGTGACAGAGGCAGAATTTGAGCAAGGGACGCCTTCCACTGGAAGCCACACGCCCACTTCCTGTTCTGTGCTGCCCACTGAGGAACAGAGCTGGAGCTATTTGTCCTGGTGATTCCTTTATCACAGCTGCCACTCGGGAGCTCGGTCATCATAAAGCATTCTCATTGCAGAGGACTCGGGACCCACCTCTGGTATCTTACCAGCTCCTTTTTAGTTTTGTAACTATAGCAAGACTAGATTACATGTGTACGTGTGTGTGACTAAAGGCTGGTCCAAACAAATGGTGAAATAGTGGATTGCTGAGAGATAGTTTAACTCAGGAATCTCCTGTGCCTTGTTCATTTCGCAGTTGAGCTTCAGGGAGCAAAACTGGAATAACAGACTGCCTTTATACCTAATGATGCAGCATGGGTGTGGGCTGTGGGTGCAGGGCAACATGAATGTTGGGAGCTAGGTGCTTCACGGACTTAATTATTCCAGTTCATTAAAGTCAAGCAACACAGTTTCCTCTGAAATCTTCCCTATCCCCAGGAAAGGGGAAAAAAGAAACACATTCCTTTATTTTTAAACTGTGAAACATTCAGCTTTCCTTAAAGGTCAAGTTTGTAACAACTTAGCATTGATATATTGGTTTTTATTCCACACTCAGCCACTTCCCTTCAGTACACACTCAGAGAAATTCATACAGGAGTTCTGTGGCTGCCATATTTAGGGCTGCTCCTTTTAATTTCCCAGTTCTCATCATTGTTCTGAGAGATCTAGGTTCCTAGGCAGTAAGTAGCATGATTTAAAGTTAAATCCTTTCCCGAGGCTCAAGCCATGGCAACACAATTCAGTGGTGCTGGATGGAGGGGGAAGAGGAAGTCCTAGCATTAAGTCCATTTATGTTCAAATAACTTAATTCAGGAAGAGGAACATATGAATCTTGGCTACACACATGGGCAATCTGGGAATGACCTCCCACCCCCACGCTGGACTATGTTTGACCATAAAGCACTAATTCTGTTTGCTGGAGCCATGTGATCTTTGAGATACTGAAAAAGATTGCCCTTATTTAAAAGGGGATTTCATTCATGCAATTCTATTTTAAAAGACTTCCCAGTTCTTCCAGACAACTGGTTCTTCCAGAACCTTGGGGACTGTGAGGCTTGGTGGCAAGAACCCCTTTCAATTCTTTTTTTATTATTACCCACTTTGCAAGTTCTTCTTTTCTTTTTAATCTCTAAGCTACTAATTAACATAAACAGACCATGCCAAAAGGGGGCAATCTGAGAGCTTTCTGAGGGGTTGCCAATGCATATTAATCAGTTGTTAATTTACAATTCATATATTCAGCTCCTACTTCAGTTTTGAGGGGAGGCAGGGCAAGGAAAAGCCCCGAGTCATCTCAGACCTGAAACCAAAGTCACAGGCAATTCCATTCCAATACTGTATCTGACCACGGCAGCACTCTAAAGTCAAACAAGTAATAAAAAAAATGCAATAAAATGCCTTGAAATTAAAGGGCAGAGTGATTCTGGCACCCTACTGAAGTTCGAAGAAGCTTCCCAGTTCAGCAGTTTACCAAACTGGTTGCTCACTTCCCCCCTCACCACACACACACACACACACACACACACACACACACACACACTCTCTCTCTCTCTCTCTCTCTCTCTCTCTCTCTCTCTCTCTCTCTCTCTCTCTCTCTCTCTCTCTCTCTTCCTCTCCCCACACCCCTACCTCCCTTGCTCTTGCTCATGCTCATACAGTTCAGTAGCAGGCAAGGAATTTGCTCAGCTGAGCTCTCTTCCCTTCTTTTCACATGAAAAGCTTATTTCTATTGTTCTTTCTTTAAAAAACAGGAGCCAACATTTCCCAAGACCTGTGTATATACATATTCTGTATTCCCATATATGAATCTTGCAAATAATTCCCTTTTTCTTTTCTTCTTCTCTCCCACCCTTCCTGTTCAGTACGAAGGGGTTGAAAAGTCCGCATGGGAGGCCTCGAAGTCCTGCTTTAAAGCTGTGGATAATTTTCCAGCCCCAGGACTTCCTGCATTTTAGAAAAAGTCAATATTTTTTTTGAGGGAAAATTAGCTGTTTGACTTTCCCTCGCTAGCCCCCATCTCCTCCATTGAGTGTAGTGCTTTTCTTCTATTTCATCTGAATTCCAGACAAAAACCCCCTTGTGCTCTGCTCACACAGAAGGGGAGGTTTAAATATAGCCCCACACCTGAGCTGCTGATTCTGTTTCTCTCCTTCCAAGGGGAGATTGGCAGCAAACTATAAAGTCAACCAAATTCTCAGAAAAACAGGAAAGTGAGCAGAAGCAAGAAGTGTAAACTTTAGCTCAAGAACACTTTAGACTTTAATTGACCAGCACCTTGTGAAGAACGGCTTCTGGAAATAATTTTACTTTTATCATCTTCCATCTCGTCAATCAAATCATCAAAGCTAAGACTGAAAATGTATTTTCTGAAGAGAGATGAAGGTGGAGATCAGCTCTTTGTTAGCTATCTTTGATGAACAAAGTGGCACACTGAATACCAAGCCTTTAGTCCGTGGGTCTGCAGATCCTGAAAAGACACCTGATCCATCTGGGTTGCAGCCTCCAGGCCAATGTAACTTTCAAATCCTCCCACCTGAGTGCTACCTGTTCTGAGGTTGTAGTTCTGGTATTAGAGAGAGACTACATAAAGTTTTTGTAAAGGGAGTCCAGTAGAGCCAGACGCCGTGATATGTCAGGGGTGCTAAGTGTGATTCAGAGGTATTTTGTTTCTAGCATGTGGATGGTTTGTTTTTTTAAAAAACGTGGGTGTGGACTTATCTACACTGGATGAGGTACAACTCATTCAATAGAAAATAAACTTTCTTGATCCTGTGTTTGACCTCATATTAATCTTTCTTTATAGGGATCATATTTATACTGTTGATATAGACACATCCCACACAGAAGAAATTTACTGTAGCAAAGTAAGTTGTTTTAAAACCATCTTTCTAAAATGGAGGATCTTAGGATAGTTTTTGAAGAGAATATGTATATTAGATGCACTAATCAAGGTGATGTGGCTAATACTAATTTGGAAATGCCCATACCAATATACTTTTTGTGAAATCCTAATTTGGGGGTACACTAAGGTTTAATATGTGTTCAGAGACAGATACTTCATGTTTTATTCACTAAAGTGTATATACATTTTGGAGATTTGGAGATTTCTAAAATCTTTCAATAAAATATTGCCACATTTGTCCAGGAAAAAAAAAATCAATGTTTATAAGCAAAATTTTGTCCCACAAATGTTTCATTGATAATGTTTCTATGCCTTGTAGTATTAAGCTTGATTTGAGCACTATGGCTCAGGAATTAATTATTATTAATTTTAGACGAAGTCCACCCTAAGCTTCCTTCATCATTCCGCATGGTATTTTAGTTAATAAAACCTGTGCTTTAGAAGTAGAAGATCCCTTTAGCCCATTCATTTACATGAAGCACAACCTGAATTAAATCTTTGTGCACCTAAAGTGAATGTCCCTTTTATGTTTAAGGAAATAACTTTCATGTTCTGAGAATAAAGCCTTCTTTACAAAAATTGATTTAGCAACCAAGAGGAAAGGGCAAGAACATGCATGTTATCAAAATGAGCATAAATTTAGCAAGTTAATTTGGGTATTTTATATGAAATTTCCATGCTATTGTTTTTTCTTCCCTTTCTCCTTTATCTTGATCTCAGAGAAGGCCATTTTGTAGTTTAATGAATAGATAGAAGTTCAAAATTAAATGAACGTTTCCATCTCTAATCTTTTGTTGTTATGGTGAATTAATCATGGAGAACGGGTGTGGAAAGCTTTCAATAAATATATGTTCAGCCTCTAGTCTCCCCAAGGGAACTTTTACTTCTAAAATCAAATGCAACAACCTCTGGGTTCTAATTGATTTCTTTCTTGATCCCTGTAGAAACTGACATGGAAATCTAGACAGGCTGATGTAGACACATGCAGAATGAAGGGCAAACATAAGGTAGGCAATTTTTATTCCTCCTGCAGCTGCCACTTCGGGTTAAGTTTTTGACGGTTATCTCCCGCCATAGACTGTGATGTAGAATGCATCATGCTAGTCCCTTTTCCCCAGTAATTGCTTTTTCCATCAATTTATTGAAGGCTTTAATTTGCAAAAATAGTTTGCTTTTAATGTGATGAAACATTACAACAGCTGCTAGGCCCACGTCGGGCGCTCCTCAGGCGCGCTCGGGATTACGGAGGCAGAGCTGGCTGCCGGAGTCTTCTGAGCGCCCGTCTCGCACGGTCCACCTCCCGGGCCACGGCCCACTGGGAGTCTGGGGAACGCTCAGAAAAGACGTGCAGGGCAGGTTGCCTTTAGTGCTACAGCAACATAAAACACACTTCAGCCAGAGCCGTGTACCTCAAGGGACCCTAGAGCATCTGGCATTCAAATTAATACGAAGGGAGGTTCGAACTCCAGCTTTTCTTCCTCTTGTGACATGAAACAAAAACCCTTCCCATTCTGTGCCACCTTTTTGTTTACTGCTGAAACAACAGTTGTTGTCAGCATCTCCTTTTGGTTAACATCCGGAGCAAGTCAAACACTGAACAGGGAAACTCCTCAGCCGCCTACCCTCTCACCTTGCTGTGGACAGACCATGGTGTGTGGTGGTGAATGAGTTTTTGTATTGAATGGACTTGAAACCAAACAGTTTGAATTATTTTTTTTAGGATGAGTGTCACAACTTTATTAAAGTTCTTTTAAAGAAAAATGATGACACCCTATTTGTCTGTGGAACCAACGCTTTCAACCCTTCCTGCCGGAACTATAAGGTAAATGTCATTGTCTGCTGGAAGCACACGACCAGGAGGTATTTCATAATTTACTGTGATTGTACCTGCAGGAACCTGAGTGGGGTAATTCAATACCACCTGGGCTCCTGTTGCTTGTTCGGCTTAGTGTATTGCTCCACGTGAGTGATCCTGAGCTGGCCTCTAAGCTTCCTGTTTGTTCAGGACTGATTGACACATCTGTAAAGAGCGTACCCAGGCGAGAGAGTTTCTGTAAGACCCCATTCTTCATTGTTCAGAAGAACGACATACAGACCACGTGGTAGTGCCGTGTGGATTTCCTCTCTCTTTCTCTCTCCCACCCCGCTATCTCCTCTGAGCACAAAAACACACTTAATTGGTGAGGGATTCCTATTCTAAAAGGTATCTCAAAAGCACGTTCTTTGAAATGGTAGACTTTCCTCCTCAGAAGATTTTCAATAGCATTAGAATTTAATTCCATTTAGCACTCAACTTACTTGATCATGACCTCACTTACTTTGGCCTTTATGCAAAGAAAGAAAAAAATAATAGCTCTCAAAGAGTTAGTAAGTGTAGTTAGCTGAGATATAGCTGATGCAGGTGTTGCTGACGAAGCCGGGAACTCGCCAGCCGCACAAGCAGCACAGCAGTGGCCTAAGGTCTTGGCACTGCATCTCTTAGCTTTCCTTGTCTCTTCTTCCTGCCGCAGCCTTTTACTCAGCAAACACTTTATGAGTTTCTACTGTGGCCAGGCTCTGAGGCTGTAAAGGGAGAGAGAAGGCTTCTACCCTTAGGGAAGTCAGACAGGGAGACAAAAAGTCTTAATTCCATAGGGTTGCTGCCATGGTGACCTAATGCAGAGAACTGTGGAAGCACAGTGAAAGAGTTCTTACGGGAGCCTGAGATGGCAAGTGGGGAAAGCTTCAAGGAGAAGGTAGATGACCCTTTTCAGGGTTCCTACCTGCTGTTCTCACACCAGCCTGTAAGAAACCCGGAAGTTCTCCGAGGCCAGGGATCACACCCACAATTGTCCAGCACCCAGTGTGGTGCTCGCTTGGCTTGTACGGAATAAATCATGAACAAGACAGTGCCTAACCTTTGTCTTAAAGCATAAGTAGAGGTTAGCAGAGTGAAGGAAGAGGGCATTCCAGGTGGAGGGAAACGGCATGAACAAAGCCATGGAGTAAGAAATGGCTTTGAGAAACTTCATTTGGTTTTAATTTGCTGGGCCATGAAGTGGTAAGTGATAGCAGAAAGGCTGGAGAGGTAAGGGGCCCTGGGGATGAAGAGAAGGGATTGGATTCAGGAAATTCGTATGTGACAAAACCTAGGAGGATTTAATAATTGATGCTGAGCATAGAACAAGGATCGAGAGAGGAGCAGAGAATGACTGCTAGGCTGTCTCTTGGTGAGTGGACAGATGGGGCTGCCACTAGTTTAGACAGGGAATAAATGAGACACGGTGAGGTTGGGGGGTTGAAAGGATGGAGGTTCTGCTCTGCACGTCATGAATGTGGCAGAGGCATAGAAAGAAGGGTCTATTTTACCCTCATGCTTGTCTTCTGTCTTTGGCTTGGAAAGGGCCAAAGGGCTGGGATTAGGGTGAGGCAAGGGAGGATTGTGGCTCGGGCACAGAATAGACAGGAGTAACCCAAATGCAGTAATTAAGATAAATTTGATTTTTCATGTAATACTTTTAAAAGTCACAATTAGCACAAAAAGTCTATCGTAAGCAAAAGGTCAAATTTTAAAGACAGGGTCTGTCCGTGCATAATAGAGGCAACCCACCCAGCCCAACATTTATTCTAGCCAGGACCAGCACACAGCTAAAATTTCAACATTAATTCTACCACTTAATATTCCATCCCAGTTTATCATTGTTTAGAACTCATTAAGATTAATGCTTCTTACACATCCCAAGGAATTCTCTAGCTGGAAAGCTGTCTTTTGTGACAAATTACAAGTTTTCTCGGCACTGTGATCCACAGGCCACCAATGGTACTGCGTATTCTTTTGTACATACAGGTATTCTGTTTCCCGGGGTGCCTGCCACACCTTGAGTGATTGCTGTCACCTTTATTTCCTGTAGACACACCTGTAGGAATATGTTCAGGAGCTTGCACTTCTCAGAAGCCACATCGGGGATGTCGTTCCTGTCTATGCGCTTAGGCCTGTAACTGGTTATAAGAAACCTCGGCATTGCTCAAAAAAGTATTATCTTAGACTGGGCACAGCTTGATTCTGCTGATGATATAGGACCTAATAATGTATTTGGCTGCAAGAAGAATGACACCTGCTCTCAAGTGCTTCTTATCAACAGATCAGAACCAAAGATGCAAAGCAAAAACAATGACTAATTTTCAGTCTTTGCCTCTGCGCTGTGCCCTGATTCATACAGTTTTTATTACAAAAGGAAACTGAATGTGTTAGAAAGATTATAGCCCTGAATGAGATTATCCGGGGAGACTTTGGAAGCTAACTCTAAAGCCTACACTCTGCATCCTCCGTACCTTTTTCCTCTTGTGCTCTGACCCTCTTGAACTTTCTGCAAAAGTCAGGCTAGTTCTTTGTATAATTACCTGTACGCTACGGTGAGTTAATTTCCCAGGGGCTGCTGTGAGCTCTGAGATTTGATGACTACCACAAGGATTAGTTCTTACTTCATGGGAAGAGGATTTCACCATGGCATTGTTTTGTTTCTAGACCTTTCCTAAGTCACAAACCACTATGTTAGTTTTTTACTGCTTCCTGCCTTTGACTGGCTAGAGCAAAAGCCACTGTTTTAGGAGTAGATACATTTAAAAAAAAAAAAAAAACCACCTCCCCCTTGTATGTTGTTTCCCTGTTGTCAGGATTAGTACTTGCACTGCTGGGCTAAGGGCATTTCCGTTGCATCACTGTGCTAAGCATCATTTCTGAACAGTTGCCAGACCCACACACCACGAGGTCTGCCGCAGCTCAACAGAAAGCTCTTGTTGGGAGAAAATATCTCTCATAAAAGATTCTCATGAAGAACTGGGGGGCACACTACTTTGAAGGATGTCTGATTTGACTGCCTTTCTCCTAAAAGTATATTTTTTAAACGCAACCCTTTGATGTGATTCTCGACTCTGGTTCGGAAACATAGGATGGCTTCAACAGCGGCCGTCTCCACGTGGCCACAGATAGAAAGGCCTTTCACCTGAAACGGGGGATGTAGGGCAAAAGGCATGACTGATGGGACAGCACCGCAGGCTGTGCAGCCTGACGACGCTGACAGCCTCTACACGGGGCTCTCTTTAGCGCTAGTGCTCTTTTACATTTACATCTTTTCAGTGTTCAGATCTGTAATCAAACCATGCAACTTCTAGATGATAAAATACCTCAAGTTATAAAGGGGATTGAACTACTGGTGGATGTAATATGATATGGGGATCATTCTGGGGACTCAGTGAAGTCAAGATTTTACATTTCAAGAAGAGACCCAGAGAAGGAAGGAGACCGCCACGTGCTACGCAGCTGGAGCTGCCGCGTCACTGGTCGGGGGGCCCCCTCTGGCCAGGATTGTCACAGTGAAGTGTGGGTCAAGGAGAGGATCTGTTCATGAAGCTATTCAAAAGCCCAGCCTCCATCCTGCTAGATCTCTGCCATCCCCTGGGGTCCTGGACACCTCCATACGCTGGTGGGGGAAGGATGGGAAGAGAACAAGATACAAGATCCGAGGAGGTTTTCAGGGGCAAGGCTGAGAGGGAGCCAAGAGCCTCACACTCACGTCCCATGGCCAGTGCGCAGTCGGTGGTCACAAGGGATGGGAAATGTACTTTAAAGTGATCTGGAGGAAAGGGAAATGGGGTTTGCTGAACACCTAGCAAGGTTTTGCCCACCCACAAATGTCTATGGGGTCAAGCATTTGTCACCTATAGAGTAATATAGGTGAGTAATGACAACTTGGTTAAGAAAGGCTTGAATTGACTTTTCTACCTATTCAAAAGAAACAAGAAATTCAGGTTTTCATGTCAAAAATTTTAAATTGGGGCCACTCCTCGGCCCTCGCTAATTTAGCCAAGCAAAACTCACTGGCAGGGCACTTGTAACGTCTAGCGTAGAGGAACAAGCCGTGGGTTGGACGCTGGTAGATATAAGTTATATAATGACTCCACCTCTCATTGCTTGTGTGAGTCCCTCAACTTGGACCAGGCCATGTTTCTAAAATCCATCTTCAAAACTGCCATCCCATGATTCTGAAGTAGATGTAGAGGCCACCTGAGCTCTGTTTACGTTCATGTTTTTGTACCTTTGCTGGTGGCATACTGTTTTGCCAGCAAACCTGAGGAAAAAGTCTAGTGTCTCTCAGTGGGATTTAACCCACACAGGTAGGACTCATCTGATGAAACAAAGCCTGTAGGCTTAAGAAACTTAAGGTCATTCTCTATAAAGTTCACAACTCAACAGATAATTAGGGCAGGTAGATTTTCCCAGGGACTGCCTCAGACATTCCTGGTTTAGAATGCCTCTTTCAGATCATTCCATTAGGGATGAAAGTCTGTTTATTGCAATGCTTAAGAGTCAAGTAGACAGAACCAAATTTCAAGCTCTTGTAGCTATAGAATCTTACTCAGTTGACTTAATCTCTCTCAACCTCAGTTTCTTTATCTGAAACCAGTGCCCAAAGGGCATTTATAAAGATCATTTGCAAGAATGCTATGAATTATTTTGCACATTATGCACTTTAAAAATATCAGTTGCAATCACTACTTGTTGCTGGTTGTTTATAATTAAGTCCTCTTATTTCATTTAGATCGATACTTTGGAACCTTTTGGGGATGAATTTAGTGGAATGGCCAGATGCCCTTACGATGCCAAACATGCCAATGTTGCACTGTTTGCAGGTAAACGACCTGATTTCTTCTCATTGCATTTGCTTTTGCGTGTTTCAGCCTGTCACTGAGAATCTGCTCCAGAGGATTCATGCAGTCACAGTTGTACTTTGGTTCTCTAGAGAATGCTGTAATTAAGCATGCCTTTGCCATTCAAAATTAGGATGGAAATTGTACTTCTGCTTCTCAAAAGAAACCTTTGCCACACTTATCCATGCTTTGTGCCTTAAGAAAAGAACAGCAACACAACACTGAACATGTGATGGCATGTTTGGGCTCAGATAATAGGAGATCTCACCTCGAACCACTCATGTGGGTTAATGTTTGAGGTGGGGTAGAATTTGAGGTTGGTTTGATTTAACAACAATGTTCTCTGGGATGCAACTCCATGGCTTCTTGTCTACCTGTAGAAGAGCTCGGGAAACAAACAAAAGGTTGCTCCTGGAAGCTCACTCAGAGCAGTGAGGCTACACACCCACAAGCTTCTGGGCAGACATTTCAAATATCATTGACTTGCATGGGTGCCACACCTGTCGCCGACCAAAAGGTTCTGGTGACTGGTGGACAAAACTTCCAACCTCGCGCCTTCCTTCCACTACAGGATATAAAGAAGTAGCTAATCAGCCACCATTTTCAGATTTAGCGGGATTTCTGTGTATGAGTATGTTTTCATTAGGAATTTATTTAGGAATCCATTACCAGCTGTGTTAAATGTAGGTGGATGTAGAGAGAATAGACTAAAGCACTTAGGTATAATTTCTACCACAACTAAAATCTGGTACATCCTACCTGAATGAGAAACTTTTGGGCTTTGGTTATGAAAGAAGATTAGTTCCTGGCTTTTTGAACCTCATATCCTCAGTGTCACCCACTTGTGGGCCTGACTCTGCAGTGACAGTTTGTAGAAAAAGCAAACATCCTCAGGTTCTCCCACTAAGTGAGAGCACAGAACTGCTGGGAAGTCACCCCGCCAGGATCACCAATTTTACAGACCAGTTTGCAGCATGGGCGGGAGCAAGGCCAAAGTCGGCAGGGCTCAGGTGTATCCCCAAGTGCATGAGCACGCTGGAATACCTCTCTGACACTTGGAACATAAATTAATTGGGACCTTGGAGGGTGTCAGCTGCAGGGGACACCCTCCATTTAAATTAACTGTAAGCTAAGAATGGAGCTTCCTGTAGTCTGAGGTAAAGGAGAGAAAAGGCAAAGTATTTACTAAGGCTGCCAAGCTTCCAACAGCTACAAAGAACAAGCCAAATGAGATAAGACTATGACTCTCCCCATCCCAAGTGATATATTTGAATAGTTTTTCTTTGGAAAGTTTGAAATTTCGTAAAAGCTGAGCCCTTGATAATAGAAGATCATCATTGCAACTGAATGGTGTCAAGAGTGGCAGAATAGTGTTCTGTTTTACAAGTAAAGTTCTGGTGACATATCAGTGTTGAGTGTAAGAAGGGTCCAGAAGAGTAGTTAGAAAGAGTAACCAACACCATGACCCACTCCACCTACTCCCCAGATGTATCTGTTTGACTTGGGGCTATAAGAACAGAGAATATTTATTCTAGGAGAAAAATTGTGATTTGTAGATAAGTGTTCATCAGTGAAAAGGTTTGTTGTCTGCAGTTCAACTCCACCAAAATAGACAACAGATTTTAATATTATAGCTGTTAATAATATAGATTTCAAGACAGCTCTAACTTGAATCTCACCAAATTTGAGTTAAGAGCAAAAGTAGACATCAAGATCTTTGCTTAGCTGTGTTTGGATAAACTTTCTTTAAAAATTTAAAAAAAACCTTCATATGGAAGAATTTGAGTACTATGTTGTGCCTAAGTTACTGACATGTAACTAATGGAGATGTGTAATCCATTAAAAACAAATCAATGAAACAATTTTATTTGCAGTATTTATTTGAAGTTATTTGCTAATCCAGGAAAGAACCAAAAGATTTAGGGACTAATCTTCAGTTTTTCATTCTCCTCTGCCTTGGGTGTATCCACAAGTATATCTCCCAAAAAGTTTGAGTTCTTAAACAAAGGCCAGTTCGAATTCAGCTTCACTCCTTCCCCTTTCTTCATTGCTTTGGCATCTTGTACATCAGAATATTTTCAGTTTGTGACTTTGGAAATTCTGAAGCAAATATCTAGGTTGACAGGGCTAAATGATGGCTGTCACCCAAGGTAAAGAGCAGCAGTGACTCGAGGGACAGAAGTAGTAACTGAGTCAGCCCCTTTGTGCTTGGAACCCTTTCTCTTCAATTCTCCTCACCTCTTCAGGCTGAGGACTCCCTTACTCCTTCAGGAGCCTGATATTTCTTGGTGTAAGCGGATACTATCGGCTCCTATCTTTCCCCCACTCCAAGCTAATCCAGTTTGCTGTGAGGTGGTGGCAACAGCAGTGTCCCAGGGTCCTCGGCCTTGAAATTTCGGTCAAAGCCCATCTAATCAAGTGAAGCAGACAACATTTTTCATTTACTCTGTTCCCTGAGCTGCTGCTGCTTAGAAAAATTGCCATGCAATTTAAAAATGAAAAATGTTTCATCTCTCATGATCCCAATTTAAAATGGTTAGGAATGTGGGCCAAGTATTTTCCTAGCGACTCTTGGATTTTTCCCAGTTGTCCTCTCTCATTTGCCTGATGTCAGAAAGCAATCTGGGGGATGTCTTCATTATTCCCCACCCCCACTGTCTGGCTCGCACCCTGTTCACCTCTTTCCTTTCTCATCTAAGATGGAAAACTGTACTCGGCCACAGTGACTGACTTCCTTGCCATCGATGCTGTCATTTACCGGAGTCTCGGAGACAGCCCGACCCTGAGGACCGTCAAGCATGATTCAAAATGGTTGAAAGGTGAACAATTAAAAGAAAAAAGAGAAGGAGGGTAATACATATCTTGTGGGAGATTTAGAGTCTGGATGGAGCAGACTGTAAATTCATTTTAGTAATGGTTTCTGACAGACAAAACCATGTAAATTGCATCTTTTGCCTCAGCTGATTTATTTGCCTCCCTTTGTCCCTTCCCAAGAGTTTCTGGAGTATTAACAAAACTACCAGCGCCATGACAATAGAATACATTACATTCGTCTTTCCCTGCCTCGAACTTTCATTTCAGAGTCCCGCAAGAAAAGAACTGAACTGCTCATTCATGAAAGGGAACAGGGGATCGGAGGTGGTGGGGACAGGAAAGAGGCTGTTCACAACCCCGTATGAGTCAGGGTGACGAGGCGGCGTACAAAATCCTCTCTGTAACATGGACATTCCATTGTGGAAAATGAAATTACAGAGATTTGCAAAACTCACTTATTCTTTATTGTTGATTGCAAAGCTTCTGAAACATAATTTATAAGCTTGAATGCCTTCTGAAATCACTAGCGCTTGCATGCGTGAAGTCATTAGAAATGGTTAGTGTTCACCAAATGCCTAATAGCTATATACTTCTAATTAATAACATGTCTTTGGTTACACTTCATTAAAATTCTTCTAACACCGTGTGACATATCCCAAACTGAAGTATCCATTTGTCTGCAGAGCCATACTTTGTCCAAGCAGTGGATTATGGAGACTACATCTACTTCTTCTTCAGGGAGATCGCAGTGGAGTACAACACCATGGGAAAGGTGAAAGGAAACCCCCTTTTGAATCAATGTCATTATGAATGACCTTGAAATGAAAACCAGAGATCTGGTCACAGATCTTCTCATCATTTTGAGAAGATGTAGCTAAAGGCTGACAAAAGTGAGACATTGTGTTTTGTGGAAGCCCTATAGATATTTCAGAACAGTAAATATTACAGGGAACTTCTTAAATATTTCTATTGAATATCTAAATGACAGATGTTTGGTTGATTTCATACTGAATTCTGGGCATCTTGAGATGTGGTTTCCAGGTAGTTTTCCTTCTTAATTGAATTGCTTCACAGAGAAAATATATATCTGGTATCTTTTTTTTTTTTTGGTGCTGGGGATTGCACTTGGGGCCTTGCGCTTGCTAGGCATGCACTCTAACCACTGAGTTAAATCCCCAGCCCCTATATCTGGTATCTTTAAGCAAACAAAGTCTTGATTTTCTTTTCTTTATTGTAAAAAGCAACAGAACAGTTAGGAGATGTCTATTTCAGTTACTTTTCCCGGAGATTAGATCAAGGTCACCAACTTGGAAGACACACTTAAATGCCAGGGCAGCTTGCACCGTTAGTTAGAGGAACTCACACTCCAAGTATGAGATTTAGGCCCTAGAGGCAGCCAGTCAGGATGCCAGCGATGGTGCATACAAAGTGTGCTTTTGTTTGAGGAAATAAAAACGGAGCAGTCTGTATGGAAATGAGTTTATGTGGCTGGGAGCTGGCTCCCTGAAGGATTTGTGGCTCTGTATTAAATGCCACAGCCTTATCTTTTAAAACATGCTGTTCAGATGCTGAGTTTTCCTCTTTTTTTTCCAACTGATTTTAGAAACACAATATTAGATTAAGCACCTTGTTCTGTTTCTGTTGTCAAGGAAAGGCAAATTCTACTAAGATACTCTCCTAAAACGACTGCATCTCATTTTCTCTGTGTTTCTCCTCTGCAGGTCGTTTTCCCCAGAGTGGCTCAGGTGTGTAAGAACGACATGGGAGGGTCGCAAAGAGTCCTGGAGAAGCAGTGGACCTCTTTCCTCAAGGCCCGCCTGAACTGCTCAGTTCCTGGAGACTCTCATTTTTACTTCAACATACTCCAGGCGGTTACAGATGTGATTCGTATTAACGGCCGTGATGTTGTCCTGGCAACCTTTTCCACACCTTATAACAGGTAACCATGCCCTGGTTATGTTGACCTAATTGGTTCTTCCTGGCTTCCTCTTCCCAGGAGGTTCTCTTCTAATATGCAATACAGTGTTTGCAGCTGACTGAAAATGTTGTTCACCATTTGTAGCTAAGAAGCACTTAACACTTAGTTTTCACCAATGAATTAATCAGAATTTATAAGCATTATTAAAGTTGAGTTTTAGGGGAAGTAAATAAAGTACAACAATGTCTTCTATATATGGCTGGCGAATACTTTTTATGTGCTATTCATAAATTCCTCCAGTAACCCGGGAAACTACATAACAGTTGTCCTCTTTTTACACTAGAAGACTGAGCTCAAGACATTATGTGACCAGGCCAGGTAATCAGTCAGTCATGGGAGAGGCGAGTTGGGATCTAGGGAGGTTTTTCCTGTCTCTTATCAGTCATCTAACATTCCATTTATCCTGGAAATTTATTACACTGCCACAGTGTGAAATTCAGGATTCAAATGAATCTAGTAAGCATCCTAGCTAAAGGTTTGTTTACTGCGCTGCTCAAGAAGTTGCCTTTGGGTGACCCCAGTCAACAAACTGAGTCACACCCTAGATCCAGACCCCAGCGCCATTGTCTCTGGAGGGCTCCAGTCAGTATTTATTAGTCATCAAACACTGTACCTAGGAATATTGCGTGTCAGCCTATTCGCTCCTATTTTTGTGTTTATTAAGCTAAGACTTTTCAGACAATAAAATGGTGCACTAATTGCTCCCAGGGAATGAAATGAGAAGGTCAGTGTCCCTCCCTGGCACTAAACTCTCTATTAAACCAATAGGATTTCGATCCTGTCACTGTTGTGTGCAAATGATCATAAGACTGGACATGGTCATGAAATCCACATGTACCCTATTTTCATTTCTATGTAGAATTTTTTGTATTCCATATGAAATATCTTCTTCTAGGAATACACGGTTTTGCCTTGGATTATAGCTTTTAAAAAGATTTTTAAGAACCTGATGAATGCCTGTTTGACAGACACAGAAATGATGAGATTAGAGGATAGCTTCTAAAAAGAAGCACTCAGGAATTGGGCAGAGCCCAGAGCACAGCAACCAGAAGGATGAACTCGTGTTCCTCAATTACATGGAGGGCAAGAGTCAAGCGTTTCCTACTGAAGATAAATGAAAATATGAGCCTGTATTGCAGCAAGAAGTATTCTATTAGATTTAGGTGAGCTTTAAAACCATCTGTAGGGATTTTTAGACTTGAAGATAGGAAAGATGTTTTTTTAAAAAAAATTAGGGTTGATTGTTCACCTATCAGAACCCATCTATCTCAGATTCTGTAAAGGTATTCCGTCTCAGGACACAGGAATCCAGGAGATTTTGGAATTCGAGTGTATTTTCTAATTTGGGGATTTCTGTTTTGTTTTGTTTTTAAGTGTGGATTCCTATGTATAACAATCTTCCATTTAAAGTAGTTTATTAAGAGGTCTCTAAGAAATGTCCCCTGTACCAACCATACTGTCTTGGCACGTGGGAATGCAGGAGCTAGTGGAATTTAAGAGCACACTTTTTAGTTTGAGGGGATTTTCTTTGGTATTTTGAAAGTGTAGATTACTTTTCGATTTAAAAACACAGTGAATTTCTGTGTATTATAGATAGGCCATTTAAAGTGTTTTCTTAAGTGGTCCTTAAAAAATATCCTCATAGTGACAGAGGGATGCTTATGCAGTCTCAGAAATCATATTTTTTCAGCAAAATCAGAAAATGTAATTTAATTTCCAGTTTACAAATATACGTACCCATTTTCATCTATAAATTATAGTCCTGCTCTGGCTTTACCCCCTGATTTCACGCTATTCCACCCTCTTCATCCTCCACACATGCAAAAGGCACTATGGCAGATGGATTCCAATCTTTGGGGGGCCTCTCTTCACCCTGAGGAAAACCAGAGCTCCTTGGCATGGTCGCCAGTCCCTCATGATCTGACTTCCTTCCTTCCGAGCTCGTCTCCCCTCTCAGAGCTAAAGTCCGGTTCTGGAATGTGCCACACTGTGCCCATTCACTGCTGTCTGCCAGGTCTGCCTGCCCCACCAACATCTGCCCGTGACTCACATCTGAGCTCGGTCACTTCTCATGAAACTATGCCTCTCTCTTTCATATACTGCCTTTAGCACATTGCCTCGAGCTCTGTTGTTACTGTACTTGCCTCCGCGCTGTACTGTGAGCTAACGCAAGGCAGGACTCTGTTATTTGCAGAGCGCTTAGTGCTATAGGTTAGGGATTTTGTAAATACACGTTGACAAATGGAAGATGGGAAGCATGGAATGAAGGGAAGGAAGAAGGAAAGAAAGAAGAGGAAAAACAGAAGTGCTTCTAGTATTAGGAAGATTGCAAAACCTTAGGCTAGCTTTAGTTATTATGGAGTGCATCATAGAATTCCTTAAGCAATGTTTATCTGATTTTTCTCAGTACGTTAGGTAAATATGTAAACTTGTTACACTTAGGAAAGGAAGATGTGAAGAGAATTTTACAAAATTAAATAAGTAATGCTAGGTTCTGAAATTCCAAAGCAAATGGGGATTACTATCTTATAAACTCAGTTCTGTGAAAAATATATACTCGTATAAACTGTGTACTTTAAAATTCATCCTGCCACCTTGTTTTAAACTTTTTAATCCCCTATTTCTTGCTCTATTAGTAACACTTTAATAATTGCATTATCGAATTAAAGATGGCACTAAATTTCTCCCTGACCTCACTGAGTTCCCACACTGCAAAGCGCCTGGGTCTGCACCCAGGATGGCCTGCTATGTAATGGCCCACCACCTCAAAGCCTAATTAAAACTCATGACCAGCTGGTACCTACTATTCAATTTATTTGGTCAAAATCAAGTAGCAACCTAGTAAAAAACAAACATGGGTCCACATGTAAACAGTAAACCCAGATGAATGAGTAATTTATGTCTTTCCACCATTGAGGGCAAAAAAATGCCTAAGTCCTTCCAGAACTGCAAGGCAAGGATGTAATTATAGGTGGAGATTACTGTCATTATTATTTAGCAGTTGATAGAGTACTTTATTTGCAAAGTGCTAGTGTTTCAGACATTTAAATTATTTAGTCTTATGCAAATAAACATGAAGTAAAAATTTAAAGGCATAGTGACTGATACAAAATATATGTGGGTGCCCCAAATTCAAAGAAGTAATATGGAGAAAATGAGGTATTTTTCTTTCACTTTTTCACCCACATTAGAGATGTAGAATATTCTCTAGAAACTTTTATCTTCGGATTATTGGCTGGTACTTAATAGTAAGGAATTTACAAAATGTCTATTATCAGCTCTTTATGAACAAAAGTGGTTCTGGAGGCAATGAAGACACAAGGGGCTTTTTGTGTCTTTGAGTTTGCTTAGCCTGCCCACTCTGTGAACCTGTTGATGCATATTTGACCAACCAAAACATTTTCTGTATTCATTAAGGTCCCTTCATTTGCAGTATTCAGGGTATGAACTTTACAATTATCTGTAATAGGAATATTCCTTGGGAATATGTTCTCCAAACTGCGTGCATAACGGTCAGGTAACACTGTGAAACGTCATGTTGCAGCATCCCAGGGTCTGCAGTCTGTGCGTATGACATGCTGGACATTGCCAATGTTTTTACTGGGCGATTCAAGGAGCAGAAGTCCCCCGATTCTACCTGGACACCAGTTCCTGATGAGCGAGTCCCTAAGCCCAGGTACATGCAAATCTTTTTTACATATTTTAAACTTCTAGAAAAAAATGAAGCTTGCTCCTCTGACTGTGAACATCCTGTGAACTGCATATCCCTGCCCTCCATGCTAACCAGGAAAATAATACAAATGTAGAACAATAGAAAGGCTTTCTATCTCATTTGCCTTCATCTCCTTCATCAAAATCCAGAGTTGTCTTTAGTACATACAAAACAGTAACTCTCTAGTCGTCTGCCTACTTAACCTCTATCCATGTGTTTCAGCCAGTGTACTGATGGGGTGAAGGAACCATCTGATCCTAGCCCTGTTGGTCTATAGTTGGGGAAATGGGGGCCCAAAGAGATAAAGTATATTGTGCAAGTTCTCATAGCTGGAGAGAATATGTCTGCTGCTCTTTCTTGCTTCCCTGGATGTTATGACCAAGCTGCATTAGTGCTGAGTCCAAGACACAGCTGAGAGCCCGATGAGTTCAGTGGGTGTAGTGGATATTAAGCTCTCTCTGGCTTCCCTTGTCCTGGCCTGTTAGGCGTCCATATGCAGTGTCAAGCTCCCTAGAATTGCTTACACGGAAGCCTGTGGCCCAGAAGCAACCACGAGATTTGGAGGTCCTTTAAATCCTCCTACTGAAAGGGCTGATTCTATCTGGAACGGGCTGAAGCTCACCCCACCCCATCCCTGTGTGTGCATCCTCCACACCTTCATTACAGCATCCACAGTTTAAGTCGTGTGGAAACATCTCCACTGAATTGGTGTGCTTCTGGAAGGAAGCCCGATGTCTTACTACTTTTATTTTTATTTTCTAAATTTCTCCCCCAATCTCTCATCTCATTCAAATACCCACTAGTGCACTTAATTAAACTAAGTTAGAACTGCGAGACACCATCCTCCGAGGAAGAGCTCAGATGGCATCCATCTTCGCCACTTGAATTACCGCGTATGTTCATGCTCTGTCCATTACGGAGAGCAGACCTGGTGCAAAAGTGCACCCCTGCAACCTCCAATTAAGTCTCTCGGTCGTCGCCTGTGACTGTTGCCTGCCTGCGGGAGAAGCAGGAGGGGCGTGAAGCCAGAGGGTCGGGGTTTAGGGTGCAGGCGTGACCCTCTCCTTGCTGTGTAAAATGGTGTCACTCAACCAGCCCCGTAGTGTGGGGCGTTTTGCCCATAGCGGCGGGTCCGCAGGGCCGCCTTGTCCTTGTAGACGTCAGAGTGCTTTCCCAGGGCGGGGCGGACGGGGGCGCCATGCGCAGGAGGGAGACTGCGTGGAGAGACCGCACAGGACGCGTCAGAGAGGCCCACGCTCCTCTCGCGCGCCACATGCTGGCTTTGGACTGTCCCTGACTTGACTTTTCTGGGATAACCCTTCACCGTAGAGTTTACTGTAAAAGTGAATTTCTACGGTCATTCTTCAGGTACAAGGAACTGACATTTCAGGGAAGAATCTTCTGTATACTGAGTTTTCATACCAAAATCACAGACAGTAAAAATGATAACAAACAGTGAACCCAAATGTTCTGAGACCCAGTTAGTGAGAGATGGTTATATTGAATCTTGCTGGTATGCACCCTAGTGACTCTTTGGACATCTTTATTTCCTAATTTGCGAAAAAATTCTCTCCTTTTGTAGACCAAATGCCTGAACATCTAGTGGGGTTTTTGAATAAGTAGAGCCAAGCCCTTCCTGAGATCTGTGCAAACCACACACTCGTTCACTTGTTTCAAGTTCAGGCCTGCGTACTGGGGCTTGTTTGTGCTTCTGGAAAGAAGCCAAGATGGCCGAGATGAAGCCGAACTCCCCTGGCTAAGGCTTGTTCATATAATGAGGAGGCAGCCACGGGGAAATCTCAGCATATTGTACTCGGTGGCATTCTGCATTGTTCAGCTTCCTCTACTCAGCCTGCAGTACATTCTTCTTCGTGCCAGATGCTTAGGGAAGTGGTTCATTCAAAGAATTTTATTTCATTTGTAGACCAGGTTGCTGTGCTGGCTCATCTTCCTTAGAAAAATATGCGAGCTCCAATGAGTTTCCTGATGATACCCTGAACTTCATCAAGACGCATCCACTCATGGATGAAGCAGTGCCTGCCATTGTCAACAGACCGTGGTTCCTGAGAACGATGGTCAGGTGGGTACCAGGCCAGCCAGATCCTCATGGGTTTCCCTAGCTTTGCTCATACGCGTAGAACATGTTAGTAGATCATGCTTCAAAATGCCACAAACATCTTCTTCTTCTGCTATTCTGGGCGTTGATTCAGCTGTGGAAGACTGGCAGCCTGAGTGGATGCCACCAACCCCCCCCCCCAGCCATATTCCCAGTGAGAAAAGTTCCAATATCTTCAGGCTGGTTGTACACATGCCAGCAATTAGAGGACAGAAAGATATTTCCTTCCGGGTTAGCTTATTATGTGCAATCTATGGAAAATAAAGGCGTAGTAAAGGAGAGCTAGTGAAGAAATGTAGATATCCATTTGGTTGGTTAGGATTACAGACATGCTGGAGATTTCACCTGAGCATGGTCCCTCGATTGTTAGCTGTCAGACAGCACAGTTACTACATTTGCAGAAGTAGGACAGCGTGAAGGTTTCCTTCTGTGGTATTGGTTATCTGAATCGGTGGCCAACAGAGAAGGGATAGCTGATTAGACTTCTACAATAGCATTAAATAGTCTTCCTTGTGTTTTTTCAAACAATAGAACAGGCTTTCCCAAGTACCATCCAGTTGTGGTAGTCAAACAAAATGTTAACTGGCCTTATCATCATTCTCTACTCTTACTTTATTAAAAAATATTAAAGTACTATCATAGCTCTTGGCCATAAGAATCATGGTAAGTGACTTGTAGGAAGGCCCGTGGTTCCTGCCATCAGGCTTAGGATACACAGATATTTGTGGAAAGTTGAATGACCAAAGGATTTCAGAGAAAGAGGATACCCAGTAGGATTTATTTCTAGGCGTGCCTCTCACCTTCGGTGTCACATGCAATTTAGCTGGGCTTGAACATCCTTACACTTACTAGTAGTGCCATTACCCTTCTACCCTCAGAATTCTCCTGGCCTCTCTACACACAATTGGAAAGCCACCTAGTCCCATCTTACTGATGAAGGCTTTGCCTTTCGGGTGAAGAGTATGGAGATCGGCAAATAGTACCCATCAGTTTTCTTCTCAGTGTTAAAAGGAATGCTAAACGAGCTCACTTTTCTTCTTACCACCTCTATAGGAGACACAAGTCTTTCCTTACTGCTCATGGAAAGGATGGTTACTGAGTAGTTTAAGATGGTTATGACTGTCTATTCATTATGGAACACACATACCTCATTCCTCCCCTTTGGAGCTGTACAAATGCTCTGCATATGGGAAAAACAGGACCAGAACAGCTCGACAGCATTATTTATACACGTATATTTTTCTTCAGATTATTACTAGAAAGTTATGTCACAATTGTTTGAAGTAGGAAAAGGAACACTTTAATGATAGACCAACAAAGAGATAAAAAATATGATCCTGTCATTTTAGATACCGCCTGACCAAAATTGCAGTGGACACTGCTGCTGGACCATATCAGAATCACACTGTGGTTTTCCTGGGATCAGAAAAGGGAATCATCTTGAAGTTCTTGGCCCGCATAGGAAACAGTGGTTTCCTAAATGACAGCCTTTTCCTGGAGGAGATGAGCGTTTACAACCCAGAAAAGTGAGTGGAAAGTTTAGTTCTTAATTTAGTCATTGTTCTGTTATTAGGACCCCTTTCTTTGAAAGGAAATCATGGCAGACTTAAATTGTATGTATTTTTAGGTGACTTTTCGTGCTATTTATAAAAGTCTTTTAATACATAAAGAGAATTATTTTTCTTTTTCAGTAATGTATGTGTTTTTGTTATATTGTGTTTGCGATACTGGAGACTAAACCCAAGACCGTCTCACTGAGCTGTATATCTCAACCTTTTTTCTTTATTTTGAGACAAGGTCTTACTAAGTCACCCAAGCTGGGCTCAAACTTCTGATCTTCCTACCTCAGCCTCCCAGAGTGCTGGGATTTTAGGCATGCACCATCCTACCTGGCTCTGTGTGTTTATGTGTATGTGTATATGCGGGTACATAGGGTCCATTTCATCTTTAGTTAGATCAGATTACGGGACCATTTTAGGAACCGAGAAGTTGAGTGTGAGGGTAGTGGTGGGAAAAATAAAACCAACCCAAAACATCTATCAGTGATATTATCCTGCCTTGTAAAACTAGGTGCAGCTATGACGGAGTAGAAGACAAACGGATTATGGGCATGCAGCTGGATAGAGCAAGCAGCTCTCTGTATGTTGCATTCTCTACCTGTGTGATAAAGGTTCCCCTTGGCCGGTGCGAGCGACATGGGAAATGCAAAAAGTATGTATTTTGCCACACTGATAATTAGAAAGTCCACAGTGGTTAGAAAGGAGTCCTAGGTAGCTCATGGTCATCCTCTTCCTACAGAACCTGTATCGCCTCCAGAGACCCATACTGTGGGTGGGTAAAGGAAGGAGGAACCTGCGCCCATCTGTCATCCCACAGCAGGTAAGGAGCCCGAGTGTGGGAGGGGTAGAGTGGCCTTCGGCCGTGGTGCGTTCTGGATGCGGGGTTAGCTGTGCCCACGCGCCACCACACTCAGCCCTCTGCGCGGACACCTGAACAACGGGACCGTGGGCATCAGCCTTCCCCTTTCTCATTTCATAGAATCCCACGATACCACATGTGGCAGATTTCCGAATGAATAATCACTCTCTGTCTGATTAAAGACACAGAGAAAGGAAACGCAGTGGGCTTCAAAGTGTTCCCTGGAGAGAGGAACAAGAAGGCGCCTGCCTTGATCACCCCAGTGCGAGAACGGCAGAGAGAGGCAGCGATGGGGTACCAATTAGATTAGTGAGTGGCCTGGCCAGCCACAGCAGAACTGACTCCTCTAATTGACTGTCCAGGGCTGAGAAGAATTGCAGAGCATTTGTTAAGCCACACGTTTGAGCTGCAAGCATGGTGTGTACATCCGATACAGCTTTCTCTGCACTGAGGAACAGTTGACCCTATTACTTGTTAGGCAGTCACTCAATTCCTGGCAATTCTCCAGGAGGTCTGCTAAAACAGGCCCGTCTACCATGCTTGTGATTTTGGTGTTTAAAATTGTTATCCCAGCCTTAAGTGCTTAGAAAGTATTGGCCGAGAGATTTCTTTGTATGTTTTTACTTTGGTGGGTATGAACTCCAAAAGGTTTGGAAAAATATCCAAGCATATCTCTGACAGGTTGCAGCAACTCAAGTGAGGTGCCATATGCCAGTACAGGGCCTCCCTTTAACAAAGCCACCCGTGAGCCTTCTCACATCCAAAGGGCAAATAGGTCCACTTTCCAGTGGCTCTGTAGAATAGCTAGATGAGCAGATAGACGACACAGCTGAAGACTACCACCTGCAGAATTTGAGGGCAAGTATTCCCATAAACAGCTAGTGATAACTGAAAATCTGACCTGGAAATTAGACTAATGCAGAGCTGACCCACTATATATTGTTAGAACGGCTTTGAAAGTAGCAACATTGATGTACGCTAGTGTGAGCTTTACACCTTTTCATGGGATACCTTGGGGCAAAAGAGAAAGGGTCACAAAGCACAGTGAGGTATTACTCAATGTGTGAACAAAGGTAACAAGATTTTCTACACATGATTTTTAAACCAACATCTGAACTGAGAAATGGTTCTCTAAAGTCTGCTTACGTGTTTCAGTGACCCTGTCATTGCCGAAAACAGGTGGGACTCTGCTTGGAGAGTGGGCTTCAGGGCTGGGTGAATACTGGCTTTTATTAACACTAGAAGTCTTTCCCATTTGAGGATGAATTTTATTTCAGTGTAGCAAAAGACATTAGATACTAAACATGGTGGATTATTAGATTAAGGTATGACTTTCAAAACAATTTTATATAGCTCACAAATAAACTCTGAAGACAATCACAAAATAGAAATTTCAATCATATTATGAAAATAAACCCAAAGTTCCCCCAAAGAATGGGAGTATTCCTTTGGATAATTCTACTGTATTTATTTTTTTTAAATCAAAGTAGGTATTATCGAAGTTGGTTTTGCTAATGTTATGAGCCTTGTACAGCCCATTGGTGACCTAGTGGACTTGAAAGAAAAAGAAGCGTGTGGGTGAGGAGAGCGCTAATGCTCCTGAGGTTCTGGGCAGAGCTGGCAGTGAGCACGGGATGCACACCGCCAGGTTCTGTCACCCCGCAGGCCCCATGCTGGCCATTTGTCCCTTGGAGCACTTGGTTATCTGAGTTGTTGCCAGCAGAGAAATAGAAAATGGTCTAGGAAGGCAAGAGTAGGAGTGAAAGAGAAGTAGAAAGGAACAAAACTAGTTTTAATTTATAGGCTTCTATATTGCTCATAAGGAGGAGTGAGTTTTAACATTTAAACTTTTTAAATGTTTAAGAAATGCTAAGAGAATCAGAGTTTTTTAAAAAGGGACATAAATAATCCACAGACTAATTAACTTCCTGTTTAAGATCAGAATTAACTGCCTAAGCCATGGATTCTCTTTTAGAGATTCACATAAATAAGACTCATTTCTATAAACTTTCGAGATAAATTTTCAAGCTGTTACCTATTTTTTGCACCTGCCATTCCATTTATCAAATGATGTTACTGTCTTTGGTGAAACTTAAGACTTATTCCTGAGTAATGACTCATGTTATTCAGTTTGTCTTTCCCTGTCTTCCTTTTTTTTGAAGAGTGACTTTCGAGCAGGATGTAGAGCGTGGCAATACAGATGGCCTGGGAGACTGTCACAGTAAGTAGAGCTTTTTATCCATGTTTGTCTTTGAGTAAAGGTGCTTCTACTGAATGGCCTAGAAACATTATCCTACACATCGAACTGAGTGTGGCTGGCGTTGGAACATACATAAATGACGGAAATGGTCTGCCCCGCATCGAGAGGAGAGGCAGTCAGTGTGAGAGCCAGTATTGTCACTGTTGCTGTAAATGCTGCCGCCTACTTCATTATTCTAATGCTGTGGAGCAAATTCACTCTAGCGAATATTAATTATAGCAAAGCAGTAAGTTATATCAGCATTTCTATTACAAAGTGACAGTTTGGCTTTTTTTTAATGTGCTATTACACTGTAATTTTGAGCCAAATAATAAAATAATTGATCACTGCATTGTACCTTTTAAATTGAGTGGGACTGTTTTATTCTTGAACATATTGACTGATGAAAGTAATTCTTTTTAAAATTGGATTTATGTATATTACCATTTCTGATAAAAAAACAATTTTTAGAAATAACCCATAAGGACAAAGTGATTCAAAATAACCTTTTTATAGGAACTAATCTACAATGCTAATCTTAGAATTTATTTTAAATGTTATTAAGTGGTAACATTTTGCTTAGAACTTTATACAAAAGATCTTGGTCAAAATTCTGTCCAGGTATCCTTATGACCTGATTAATACCAATATTCTCTTCAAAATGCTGTCTTATTACTAATTGAAAGAATGTTACCATGCTCTTGGAAAATACATTTATTTTGTGATTTTTTTGGTTTTTGTTTGTTGGTGCTGGGGATGGAACTCAGGGCCTTGTGCTTGTGAGGCAAGCACTCCAACCATTGAGCTATATCCTCAGCCCCCTTTGTGATTTTTTTTTAAATGTTGCATGTGAGTTTCAAAAAGTTTGCATTCAAGATGGCACCAAAAAGTAGCTCCTAAGGGAATAAAACTGTATGACTTCTAATAATTGATTCTATACTACAAATCATGAAAATAACTAAGCCTTTAAACCATGAGTACTGAAATTTCAAACTAGGATGCCCTTCAACTTCCTACCTTACACTTTTTTGGTGATCAAATATAATAAAATAAAAATGGCTATAGGTGGCCTTATCTTCAAACTCTGTCCTGTATATATTTTTGTTTACAAATACCATATATTACAAAAAATCTTAGCATGTCTTCACATGCAATATCTACAAGCTAAAAATTAGTGTAGGAGACAGTGTCGTCATTAAAATGTCTGTGTCACACACATATATATATACATTCACCTGTATCGGCAAAACATTCTGAAGTTTGATCATTAGGCCTTAATCTTTTTGTTGCCTTATTGCTTCGCTTTCAGGGAAACAAGTTTGGTACACACACACGTGTGTGTGTGTGTGTGTGTGTGTGTTCACAGCTACTTAGCTGACTTTCATGAACCATTTTCATCATATGTCTGTGATCTAGTGGTATGAGCAACTGTAGAAAAATAGGAATGTGGCTTTGGACTGAATCAGGAACTAGAAGAAGAACATGAAGATGGTTATTTCTCTGTCTGTAAATTGTCTGCTGTATCAGCAGGCTCACACCCATATCTGTGTTCTCAGGCACAAGGACCTGTGTTTAGCAAAGAGGAGACTCCTGTCCCCATCCAGTGACTCATTCTTTATTCCGAGGGTCATCTCCGTATGTCCTCTAGTGTGTTCCCAGCCTTTGCCCCACTCCTGCTGAGCACTGAGGGTGCTTGCCTGGGCGGAGGGAGGCTGCTCCTGTGCCTGCCCACCTTCCCTAGGCACTTCCCCTCCCCATGCTCCTGCTGGAGCAGCAACTGTGTCACGGCCAGGTTTCCAGAGGGTGTGTAGGTCACTGGTGCATGGTGCTGCTTTAACAAGCCTTTAAGAGGAAATGAGGAAGCCATAATGAGCAATGCTTAGAGTAACAAGCTGCATGAGCCAGTGACCTGACTCAAGTACACACCACGCACATCTACAGATGTCGCCTAACAAATGCATGCGTTTATTTATTTATTTTTGTGTTAATTTCCAAACTAAAACCCTTACTGAGTTCAGAACATTGTGGTACTGGACAGTTCCTCCCAGCATGGTCAGGAGAATGAAATAAGAGAAGATTTAAAGAAAAGTTCTTTCTTTGAAAGTGTGGCCCAGACCCTGCTCATTTTCACCCACGTACATGTCCCTCTGATAAAACAAGGCTTGAATTCTGAATCACGTGTAATTGTAGTGACCATTTCCTCTGCTGACTCTTGGTTCTTCTCTGCCTCGTGGCAATGACTGAGGAAACCCACTTGTTGAGAGAGAGATGAAGGTGTGCAACCGGACTGAGTAGAAAGCATTTTAGTTTACAAGCAGGAATTTGATAGCCCTGACTTAATATTGGGGACCAAGTGTTGGCATAGTTCTGATTAGCACATTCCCACTTATTATGTAAGTCACACTAAGCAGAGTGTGAAACATTAAGTAACTTCCTCCCGCTTTTGTCTTTCAGATTCCTTCGTGGCACTGAATGGTAAGGAAGATTCTACTGTCATAATTTAATATCAGTGGAGCTCTACCTTAGAAATCCTGTTTTACTAATCCTCTTGCTTATTTTCAAACCTTGGGTTCCTTTTTAATTAATTTTTTATCCTCATTATTTTTTATAGACATTTCAACTCCACTACCAGATCATGAAATGTCTTACAACACAGTGTATGGTCAGTTTATTGATATATATATATATATATATTTTTTTTTTAATTCTTAAATTCACTCATCCCATGATAGTTTGTAGTTTTCATTCCTAAATATCGTGGACTAGCTTCTTTGTTATTTCAGGGCCCCAATTCACTAAAATTATTTATAGATTTCACTGTGCTTCAAAAAAATCACTCTGCTTATATGAGACACTTGATGTGGGAGATTGAGTCCTAAATTTTTAATCCATATAACAGGAAATATGCCAACCTTCAGGAATTTGGTGAATATATTTAATGAGTTTTTGAGGGAGAAGAAACTGCTTTTGGACCTAAGCATATCCAAGATAAAAAGAATAGTGCTTATAACTAATAGACATAACTCCTCATCTGATAGAGAACACCATTCCCAAGAATCCTGGCTCTTGGGACAGCACCCTCCACGGGGGAAAATCTATACAGGATACAGACACCAGGTTCTTTTTAGGGAAAACTTCCCAATATAGCATGAAATTGGCCATTGAAATTGAAGTTCACAACTAGTATGAATATTTAAACGTATTTTCAGTAAGATTTCTTCGGAATATATATACAAGGAAGAGTGGGGACAGCGGAAGTGATATGCAAACCGGATTTATCTCATTGTTCTGGTCTGAGATATAGAGACACTCTATTAAAACAAAGCTACTAAGTCCATAAACAGAATATTCTGAACTCTTTATATGAAAAGTTGATATGTAGCTGTTCCTTTTATATTTCTCAAAGTACCCCTGAATATTTACTCAGATAAACCATTCATGTGTTATTTTTTAATATAATATGAAAAACATCTGCATGGTGGCATATTTAAGCATTTATGTTTTAATGGGGACTATGAATTCAGTCATTTATAGTTTGTGTGTTTGAGATATGCAGCAAAGTAATAGTTATATTATAATCTTTAAACATAGGAGTAGGCAATAAAGAAGGAGGAAATTTAAAGAAAAGAAAGCAATGTACATTTGGATCCAAAGAAACAGTTCAAGATGGCTATAGATGTGTTCAGGAGCTCTGTGTAAACTTTCACTCTTTGTGTCTGATGAGCATAAATAAAATCCCTCTTTGAAAACTTAAAGATTGTCTTATAAACTGGAGCTGTACAGCATAGAAAATTGCCTCATTTCTCCTGACCCGCCACCTCGCAAAATGAGACAAGGTGAAGTGGGAGAGCTGCATGGTGCATCCGCTTTTAACCTTCTCCCATCCACCAGAGTACTGAACACCAAAGACCAGAAGAAACTTGCTCAGGAGGAAAATTTCATCTAGTTTAGCCTTAGCCTTCAGAAAGAAAACCCGCTTAGCAGCTGCTCTTTACCAATATCATACTTTCCAATCATTTCCTATAATTGAATAATCTTTATCAGATATTGAGAAATTCAGACCTTGAAACTAATTGAACCAGCAACCTCCCCAACATTCATCAGTTATACTAATATCAATTTTAACTCCCAGGCAATTTCTCAGATAGACAGAATAATTAAACCATGGGATGCTTTTTATGAACAAAAAAAAAAATTACTCCCCAAGCTATGGATCTAGCTCATTTCTTTTTCAAAGGAAAAGTACTTATTAATTTTTCCATATTAACACTATAAAGGACACTGCCCATTCATCCTCACTCTTGATCTATAGTTTCTGTGATGAAACTAAAGAGTTGGCATTTTCCTTTCACCTAATGATCCTCACCGCTTTAGGATGAGTCTATTCAGAGTGAAGTAGTTAGGTGATTAACGAGCCATCAAAATGAGTGATGATTCAGATAGTATTTACAAAAATGTAGGAAGTTTTTTCTATCTACAAACTGTTATAAAAGATACCTATTTTGGAGTTAATGAACTCAGAAGAGATTTAATTAATTCATCTAGCAAATATTTGCTGAGTACTTGGTCTGTGCCAAGCAGTGAACTAGGTGCTATATATTTATAGTATCAAAGAAACGATCAAATTGCTGTTTTTGTGAGCATGAGTATAGTTGAGGAACCCAGTCTGAAAGTCCAGTGTGCATGCATGCTCTTTCTAGCTGTGTCCTTGGACAGTGGCTAAGTACAAGTCCACAGAGCAAAACACATTACTGGAATTACCCATTTTAAGAAAAGGGATCATTTCAATAAGTCATGCAGACTTTCTGCAGGCAAAAAGTCCGTGCAACACCAGTTAAACATGTAAAGATCCTTTTTAGTGAATTGGACCCTGATTGTTTTCCTTCTCTCTTTTTCTCTATATTGATTTAGTGTCTCTCTTCTGTGTTTAACTGGCTACAATCATTGTTAATACTATAGAGTAGTTTGAAGGCTCTCTAACCTCTAGAATCAGAGTGACTTGTAGATGTAGAGAAACTATACAATGAAGTGAACTTATTTTTCATGTGTGTGTGGTACTGGGTACTGGGAATTGAACCTGGGGCCTTTTCCCTGAGCTACACTCCAGCCCTTTCTTTATATTACTATTCTGAGGCGAAGTCTCACTGAGTTGCCCAGGTTGGGCTCAAATTTGCCATCCTCCTGCCTCAGCCTCTCAGAGTGCTGGGATTACAAGTATGTACCAACACTCCTAGCTCTAAAATTAACTTTTTAAATAATGGTTATTTATTCCTATTTTAGTAATAATGTAGCAGAAGCATAAAATGTGACCTTTCTTATTTCATCAACAAGCCAAAATCATAAGTTGTGAATATATTGACATACAATACCGTATCTACAAATGATTGCCTATGATTTTAGTAAAGTCTCTTAAGCAATGCATAAAAATAGCAGACCTCTAAAATCAAATTATAAGAAGTAATAAAAGTGGCTTCCTTATGACTTTTTGAGCTTGGAAAGATAATAATACACATCTTGATTTCAAGCTTAGGACTGTTTCTTAATGGTGTCTTTCTGTGGTGATTCTCCAATTGTTTAATTCTCCACCAACATGTGTTCTGTTACCCTAAAGCATAAGTTTAAAGATTACAAACCACGTGCTGCTCTCTCTCTATATATTTTTTTCTTTTGAGTAAATTAGATGCATGGTTTCTCTAGATTTACATATAGAAAACAGAGATGTGGTGGGTATTAGACTAACACTTCAGCGATTGAAGAAGAGGCTGATTTCTCACATTCGTGGAAAACATTTTCCTACCTAACTACCATCTGGTCCACATTAATTTCCTCTCATAGCCATAGCTTTCTATTACCAATGAGTTTTCCATGTATTTGCAGCATATGGTCCAGGAAATCTTTCTACAGAGAATGTGTCCCTTAGGCATATATTTCCCCTAGATTACCATATTAAGAAATGTTTTCCCTAAACCATACTTATGGCATTACCATAAAATTGCCCCTTGAACACAGTTAAATTGAAAGTGCTCAAAATGCATATCATTTCAGGTAAAAAAAAATTCTTGCTCCTTGGAGGGGAAATTTTTTTCTTCCACCTTTTTCCGAACCCCCTAAAAACTATTTATAATTGCTTATGCAGGGTGCTAAATTCACTCTTAAACTGACCATGTATTTCATTACAGTGGCCTTAAATTCATGAGTGGAAAATAGAGTTTATATTTTAGCCTTCAATGTAGAGAAGGAGGAAGTAAGGAAATTCGTTACTTTTATTTCTTAGGCTCATTTTCCTGCCCCTGTTCTCTTATCAGCATTATGAAATCAGATGTGAAACTCAGAAATACAAAAATAACGAGTCTAAAATCAAGCATCCCTTAAGTCATAAAGGAACCTATTTTCAGCAGTGGGATACGAAGCAAACTATTTTCAACAAAGCGATGTTTCAAGCTGTGTAGATGCCACATGAGTTCTGTATAGAAAGGGACATCTTAAATGTTACCAAAGCTTTATGGTAGCATTCAGGTGTGCTGTTTGCAGAGAATCATCATAACTTAGGTGAGCCACTTGGCTTGCTTTTCCTGGCTAAGCAACATTTTAAGATAAAAAGCCTTTCTTAAAATATGTTACCTGTTGTTTGCAATATGAAAATCTTCTGCAAACCCAACTTCCAATAATTGTGCAGAAAAAGAATGCAGTGCATTTATCATTATTACCTATCTTTCTGGTGGCATTTTACTCATCATGTACATGGTAATCACATCCTGGGGCTGGAAATTTGAGGGTTATTGTGAATCTGTCCTACTTTCTACCTAAGACACTGTTTACACATGCACAGAAGTTGTCCTGATCTCTTTTTAAAAATTGTTCGAGAGGCTGCTATAGGTAAGATGGTTTAATAAGCCAAATCCACTTGAAAAATCACAGAGAGGTTATATTTTATTTCAGCCAGAGAGAACAGGTAGTAGGGCTTCCTTAAATCATTGTGACAGCTTAGACCAGAGCGCCTGATACCATCTGCACTTAATCTTGTGAAATGATGGAGGGTGAGCTTATAAGTGTGTTCACAGGATATGTCCACAGTACTGCCAGAGCTCCCAACCTCACTGTTCTTCTGACTTTATTCTATGGTAGGCTACTCTAGATCTCAAAATTCTCTCTTTTTTTTTTTTTGTTTGACTCACATCAGCCAGTGAGACCTCAAAAACAGTGTCTAATAAATATGAGTCCTAAAGCTATGAAATGAGGTTAACTGGAATAAACATGGAACACACGGTCATAATACTGTGTAGCACTAGAAGTCCCCGTTCCAGTGAGAAAGGTAGGCACAGATCTCTTTGGAAAGCAGAAGCCCTCAGAGCAAGGAATGCCTGTGAGGTTGAGTTGACAGGAGATTAGACACACCAGGGAGCGTCCACGCAAAGGCTCAAGACAGACGCATTTTGTGGTTGTGGGGAGGAGCCTGTCCATTACCATACACCTGCCCCATCAGTCAGCGTCCCCGGGGCAGGTATACTCTGTCTTCTATGCTGCCGTGGGACCCAGAGAAGGACGACTATTGTTCTTGTGCATCTTCTGTGGGTCAGACTGTGCTAGTTGCTTTCCCCATTATGAGACTTTATCTTCCCAACACTGGGAAGTGTCTGTTCCCATTGTGTGCATAGAGGGAGCACAGGCTTACTCGGCAAGAACCTGAAGTAGCATCTGGCTCTTCGTCATCTAACTAACTGTGCCTTTGGCCGTACACACCATGTTCCCCACCACCAGTGAACCTTGTCCCTGTGAGAACCGTGTCCTCCTGGTCTCTCAGCCGCACGAGTGTCCCACCTCCTGGCCTCTGGGCAAAGAGAATGTGGGTCTCAGTGATGTCTCCCCTAACTGTATTTGTGATGAAAACAGGGCGCGCCAGTTCCCTCTTGCCCAGCACCACCACGTCAGATTCGGCGGCGCAGGAAGGGTATGAGTCTAGGGGAGAAATGCTGGACTGGAAGGATCTGCTCGATTCACCTGGCAACACAGACCCTTTGGGGGCAGTGTCTTCCCATAATCACCAAGACAAGAAGGGTAAGGCCTTGGACGTGCTCTTCCTTTGGGGGGAGAGGGAGGGAAAAGTGGAGGACTGTGTGACTGCTTCCAGCCGAACCCCAGCAGCATCTGGGATCCTCCAGCGTGCGGGGATTGGCTGCTTCTCAGAAAAGTCTGCAACTCAACCGTGTGCAAGGCTTGATCCTAAATTATACCCCAACTGAGGAGAAACCACACAGAGCAAACAGCACATCGGAGCTTCTTTCGCCTAGAAGAGGGGTGGCTTGGCCTAGAGCAGGTGCTGGCTCCTGAGATCCCTTTCCAGTCCTCTGAGTCCCATGCTGTGGATTTTGCACCTTTTTTCCCACCATAATGTGACGGGATGCTGTGAGGGCTTTGGCAAGTGAATATACTTGAAGTAAAAGCCTATTAATCAGCGAGTCGAGAAATAGCAGGCCAAAGTCTTTTCTGGCTGGAAACATCTCTCCCTCTCACACGGTGCTGAATTTGAATAAGGCCATGGTCCTCAGACTACTGTAATTGCCCTCAGAGGCCAGCCGCTGAAACAAAAATATGTTATTTAATCGAGCAGAATTGCTATGCATTTAAAATGGAAAGGAAACCACACTAAATGAAAGAGACTCCACTGTGAACTGTCCCAAATTTTCCTTTGCTTTCTTTGCTTGACTACAGACAGGAAATGTCATCTCTTTTCTTGCCATTTGCTGCTTCTGGTAACACATCCTACTTCAGTTGCAGCTGCAACCAAAGAGGCCTTTACTTGTCCAAAAAACAGTCTTGTAAATCAGAGACTGAAAAGCCCAGTTATGTTGCTGAGCTGTTTCCCCCCATTCAGAATTGTTTATTTCTATATGTTTTCAAGGCTTCCATCTAAGCTGGGGTTTCAGTTTCGAGGGCAGCGCGGCCACTGTGACCCTCAGAAGATCGTCTCTGTCATGCCCTCTCCCAGAATTTCCTGCTTCTACATTTCCAGCTTTACTTTAGTAGAATGTTTTCTGGGCAGAAGCTAAATTCATGCTGAATTTTCATCCTTTTTTTTTTTTTTCCTTGCTTCTCCTCTTCTGAGAGCACTGTGCACTCTGCTGCCCTACTTCCCAAGCCTCAATGTAAAGATTTGCCACTTTTATCTTGTGCTTGAGCTCGGCCCCTTCAGTGATACTATTATTCTTCTATAGAACTCCTTTACTTAGCATGCCCTGCCCCAAATCTGTTTAAAGGGGCAGAGGGAGCATCCCTCTTTAAGGATGATCCCTCATCATCCTCTTTAAGTCAGAGGGATCTCTGTTCTTTCCAAGCTGAGAAAGCAAATGATGGAGGACAAACCGCCTGGCCAGCCACAAGCCCCAGCACGTGCCCCCGTTTGTGATATGCAGCTCCAGACCCAAGATGGGGCGATTGGTCTTGGCTCTATTCTCAAAGAGAGACAACTCAGTAAAAAGCACTCTGTCTTTGCCCACTGTGACTTTCTGGAAAAACAGTCTTTCCAGTAAAGCGTTATATATACTAACCAAATTTCTCTCTGTTGGTTGCAGTAATTTTCTTTTCACTTCACTGAGAGGGGTGGCATGGGTTTTCTCCAATCGTTAACTCCTCTACAGGAAGGAGGTTCTCAAAGAGTCCAATTAACACTTTGACAGATTGTTTTAAAATTCAGCATCGTGCATTCTCCTGAGTCTTATTATGAATATTGACAAAGCTGGAAGCAGTCTACACATTGTCAAACAATGGTGGCAGAGGTGATTGCATGGGTGTTTAACATGATCACTGTTTTTGTGCACTCCTTGCCTTGCCCTGTCAAATTGGAGTTTGATTCCTGGCAATTGTTTACACCCATGATGGGGCAATGCCAATGAGTTGTGATGCAGAAATTTTTTTAAAATGATATAGCTCAATGTTCCTTTTACCATGATTCTTATGATTTTAATTTCCATTTTGCTCTGAGTTATTTTTCTGTTTACTGTTCATGACTTACTTCAAACTTTTGTTTTGCCAAGCACTGTGTGGTATGACTTGGTGATGGCGTTATTCCGTTGGAAAAGTCTTGTTCCTTTTCTGACTCATTATGACAACCCTTAACTTCAACCAATCTGTGATCCCCTCGCTTCTTTTTGTCCCCTGACGTTGGTGCCTTAACGATGTCACATCCGTGTATGCGCATCTTCTGGGATGCGGGAGTTTCGTGGGTTCCTGAGGGCCTCTGATGGGTGCTCTTTTCACTGGGTCGATCTTCTCATGGAAATGTGACATTTGTGCGCTCCAGCTTTGGGAGCTAAATATACTCTGGAATTGTTTCTAAAATACCTCACATTTCCCTGGTAAGCAGAATATGCATCTGCTGACCAGCTAGCTAAGAAGGAGTCAAGTGTCCAATGCCCTTTTCATTTTGGCCACTGAAAAAGAGCCAGTAAGTGAAATAAGCCCCACGGTTCTGCTCTGCAGATCTGCTGATTGCTACTGGGCTGGTTTGTCCCACTTCATCCTTCAAATAATTCTGCACTTCCAGAGTATATTTGCTTGCCTATTTCTTTCTTTTCCTTGCTATGTCTTTTGTCTTGATTTAATCCTGTGTGTCCCTCACATTCTGTCATAGCACTGTCCTCACCTTGCAATCTAACCCCCTTCTGCTACCATTGTTCTTAGCCTCCCCATTTCAAAATAATAGACCGAAGCCCTCTGCCCCTCCGTGGAATGGTCCAAGGCTCTTTCCTTCTACGCCGTGAATAGTGTTCAGATGCTGTCTGTGTGTAAAATAGCACTAACAAAGCGTGAGAACAGACCTGCAAAGCGTGCAGAAGAAGCATTATCATAGAAAATGAAGTAATTTTCTCTCCCAGTAACTGGCCTTGCCCTTCATTACCCTACTGGCCTTGTCTAATGTCTCTTGTCCTTGCTGCTTTCCTTTAAAATTGCCTGATATCTTTCAAGCCCTGGATTCATTAGTAAAAACACCGCCAGCTCTTCTGTTTTATCTCTGGGTCCCTAGAGGCCTGGAGCCTCAAGAGCAGCCCTTTAATCACCAAGTTGATAAATTGGATGCAGCCCTGGCTACTTTTTCCTCGGTTTTGGCACATCTGAAAAATATATTTATTCATCCAATAACTGTTGAGGTGGTAATGGGTAGTTACAAAGAGACTGTAATTACATATAAATAAGAAAGAAAATCCAATTCATTTTTAGATCTGGCTTATTCTCAACCACCCCTCCCCACAGCAAGAGAAATGAGGGCTTGGGGGTTCTGCCGTATTTTTGTTTTTGAATAATCCTGAGAATGAGTAGCCACTCATTCCTCCGATTCCTTGTGAAAAGCAACGATACTAGCAAACCTGATTTCCAAGAGGATTGTTAAGACATGTGAGGAAGTTTGCTCAAAGCTGCTGGGACTGCTGTGGGACATAAATGTAAAATGGAAATGTTGATGGTGATCATTAGTACACAAGAATAAATCCCAAATAGAAGAAACTCTCCTGGGTTAGACTTTCTAGAGTTCCTACGAGTTCTTTGAAAACAGATGAAATAGTAAATATAGAAAGAGATGTTCTCATTTGATAAGAAATCCCAGAATTGTAGTATGCTTCTATAGTTTGGGGGAATCTTTAAAGTGAGGTATTATCACACTTTGATTACACTTTGTCAAAAAGATATGATCCTTTTTCGACAAGGAAAAATGAAGAAACAATCTAAATTAGAAGTTAAATGAAGAATTTAAACTAAAATGTACAGTAAATGTTGACTGTGTTTTAATCATTGTACAGGCTATTTGTGTAAGCAGTTTTTACTCTGAAGGATAATCCAATAAGATTTATAAGGTCTATAAAGGAGGATAAATATATTGTCCATGCTTCATAACAATCCTAAATGGAATTATATGAATCACAGAGTTTATCAACAATCCTCTTTATAGTTAATTACTTATTCTATTAATGCACTATAACCTACCACAGTATTGCCTCTGAATAGGAAGAGCAGCACGTTACGGAGAAGAGTTTAAATGACATGTGGACGTTGGCCTTTAGGGACATTGAGTCACACTGTGGGAATTGTATGCCTTTTTCATTCCTCTTGCAGTCCTCTTGCTTACGTCAAGGAGTCTTAGTTTGGTACTTTGTCATCTACAACTCCATAAACGTGTCGCTATTCTATATGGCGAAGGGAAAAATAGGACTCAGACTGGTGCTTCATCTTGTAGCCATTTCTAGCTAGAATTAATATTAACCTAAAGCAAAATAATGGTATTTTTATGGTTACCTTTTATCTATGAAAAGTGACGTTATTTCCATTTAGACAATGATATAAAGTTTCTGTTTGAAATATACTTTATGATTATTTAAATAAAATATTAAGTAAATATATATAATGCAAGTACTCGCACGCAGGACCATAAAAATGCTAAATAAACAATACAGTACTTGAGACTTACTAGTCAGACTGAAATTGTAGTATTAGTATTTGATTGAAACTTAAATTCCACTGACCTGGAACAATTAAAGGGATGAAACTACAACCAAGAACTTTGCTTCTGATATTTGGAAGGAGACTGATGACTCCCAAACCTTCTGTTGACTGGGCCCCGTGTAGCCAAGTGAATGCACCTCTCAGACTGAGTGTTGCAATTAGACAATCTAGTACTATTCTGTTTTCTTTTCTAGCTGCCAAGTTTTATGATTGGGGTAGGAGGTTTGGTCAAGAAGGAATTTAAACTAAAATGAATTTAGACTAAAAAGAAATTGGCCACTCTAGGCTTATTAAACATCTGGTAGATTTTCTCTCCACACTGGCGGTGAGCACTCTGGTGTAGACTGTAGCTAGTTATCGCCCAGATGGTGGCCAAAGGAAAAGTCGCCTGGTGCACTCCTGTTCTCGTCGTCCTTCCTAGTATCCACGCGGACTCTAGCGCTGCAGAGTCCCCCTGTCCTGATGATACCCTCCCCTAGACCATTCTCCCATTCACTCTCTGCCCATTCTGAGTCCCAAACCCTAGGAGCCTGCCTTGCGGCAGTAACAGATGGAGAAATCTGAGTGTAGTTAGTAACAGTGCCGAGCTCTGATTGCTGCTGCATTTTAACATTCTCCAATGCTTAAAATCTCGTAGATTTGGGATTTTCAGACATCCCAGTTTCCCAATGAGGAAGGTCACTTGTCAAGTCATATGTAAACCATTTTATGTACAGAGAAAGATATTTCTGGTGTCAGTAATATAGGAAGGAAAATAGACCTCTCTTCTTCTCTTGACTCCTGAAGTTCGGCCAGATTTCTCTGCCATTTCTTCTTCAGTAACATTACTGTAGCAAAACGTTTCTGAGGCGTCTCAAGGGAAATTTATCACTGGTTCTGTAGTGCGGTTTGGATGCCAGTGAGGAGTTCAGGGCTATATTAGTGATAGACATAGATCCTACCCAAGGAATACCAAACCGCCAGACACACAAAAGTGCAGGGAGACATGAAAGCAAAGCAGAGTGCCTTGTGACCACCAGTGTCTCTGTGAACAAGGCGGGATGGTGCACAGCAGATGTGAGGAAAACATGATGGACGACTGAAGGCAACTCGGCTGCACACAGCAAGAAGATAACACTGTGAACCAGTTTCTCGGCCCCTTTGCCGTAGTCTTCGGTACCAACATGATAGCACTGATATATCACTAGATAAAGAGGTTGAGGAAACTGAAGGATGTTGGGTACCAGATTCATATTTTAAAATTTGCAGAAATGCTGGAGAACTCTGCAGCATTGTTTTTTGAGTAATCTAACCTTTATTTAAAAAAAACACTAAGCTCATACAGTTTTTATTAGTGAAACATAGTATCATAGCAATTTTTAGGTGTGATAGTAGAGCAAGACCGTATTGAGGAGATTTTACAGAAAGGGCTTCTGTCTTAATGGGGAGCACTCTATTGGCAGGGGAGGGGCCCACACTTTCACTTATCAGAAACTAACCGAGCTGGGTAGAAAAGAAACATGTCCAGTCAGATGCAGAGAGCCTTAGGAGAGAAGAAATTGAATACTGTCGTTTCAGGAACCCCTTGGAATTACAGTTCATTTATTTCCATTTTGGAGTGGAAGAGGGAAAGCATCCTGCAAAGTTCATAAGAAATTTAGTATATAGGCTGTGACAATAATGAAAAGTGAAAAAAGAAATTGTGAAATTCAGTCTGTTATTTTTTTATTTGTAAATTGTGCTTCGCCTCCTCTAGAAAGAGTTAATACCATTTTTATACCTCTTTCTTAAACTATTTTAAAATCCAAAACTCCTGAATACATGTAAGGGAGGTTTGCGGGAGTCATTAGAAATACATGCCTGGTGGGTAGGAAAGGAGATCGTGGGTAAAATATAACTCCAAAGTTAAATTTAAATTTCAGATACAACTGAATAATATTTTAAAATATTTAGATGGAACTGAATAATTTTCAGTGTAAGCATATTCCAAATATTGCACAGAAGATACCATACTCTAAGACATTACTGTTTATCCGAAATGTAAATTTAATGAAGTATTCTGTATATGGTTTGGTACCTGAATCCCACTGAAGAGGTTGCTGATAACTTACTCAGTGAGGGTATAAGATCTAGTCTCTAAAATACATTTGCCCTTTAAAACTGTTGGAAATTTAGAACAACGTTGCCATATCACAACGTTGCATTTACATAAAAAAGAAAAATCATTCTGTGAAAAATATACTTGTCATTTAATTTCAGAAAATATGCACTAGAAGGTATATAAGTGTTTGAAATGTGATAAAGTGTAATTTAAAAGAATATTACTGGAAGCAGTCTTTCAAATGCCACTTTATATGTAAAGAAGGCTCAGAAATCAAATTGTTCCTGAACAGGACACTGTTTAAACTACTGATTCTTTTTAATTTTGTTTAACCTCAATTTTTGCCAACTCTTTAGTTTATCATAGTATTTTTGACCTCATTTTTATGGTTTTGGAGAAAACAGCTAAAATCCAAAAAGCATTAGAAAAATAATAGTTTAATAATGGTAATGACAGCCCTACTCTGAAAAAATGGCCAAATGTGCCCTTTCCTTCCTTTCTTCATGCATTCAACAGACAGACACTCAGTCCCCAGGTGCTGTTCATAGACCTGATCCTGAGAGGTACCAAAGATACAGATTTGAGTTCAACACAAGGCCGTAATCTGCAGCTTCCAGTCTAGATACACAGGTGATCTGTCTACCTGTCTGCGGGCTGGGCAGAGGGAAGCGCGAGAGCGAAAGTGGTCAGAGATGAAGGGTGGGCAGGGTGCTGAGGGAGCACGGAGAAGCAGGACTGGTCCCAGGCGGGGTGTTGAAGGAAAAGCTGGATTTCAGGGGCAGAAGAAGGAAGACGGACATTCCAAACTGAATAACTGCACGGTCGAGACACAATGATGCTGTGAAAGTACAGTAAGTGCTGCTTAAGAGGAAGGCAATGTGATGTCACCAAAGTGGTAAAGTATGTGGACGGCCAGAGTGGCAACGGAGACTGAAATGGTATAGTCCGGAGCACTGAGTGTCACGCTAAGGAGTTTTGCCTTTACCTGCAGGCACTGGTGGGAAAGCGAGGACCCAGGAGAGGGAAGGAAGGGAAATCTGATTTGCTAGGCACTGTATAGGTAATATAGAGCAAGGCGATTATTTAATCAAATGAGGTTGTTAATTAGAGACATATACACAATAAATTTGAGAAATGGAAATTTGCATCAATTCTGGATCTAAAGTTTCTGCTACTGCACCCAACTTGCTGACCTTTTCTTGGTCAATGCCTCTGGCCAAACTGGGCTTTATCTCAGATAAAGCCCCAGGCAACCTAAACCCCAAACTGTAACTCCTCAGTCACATTAGTTAAAACACTGGAATTTGTGGCTTATAACAGAGGTTTCTCAGCCTCAGATTTTTAAATCATAGGTGGTTGAAAAAGAAATGTTCATATAATCTGGGGTGCTACCTTTTATTTTTACTATATTATTTCTTTGTCACCTACCAGAAAAAGGATCTATTTGTGGTCTCTGACTTTTCTTTGGCGAACTGAGAAAAATGACCCTGCAAACAGGCCACGCGCTGAGCCTCAGACAGATGAAGAAGCAGCTTCCCTGTGCGCATGTGTGCTGGGGAGGAAGCTGCGCACTGGGGAGGAAGCCCATGTGGAAGCTTGTAATTGTTCTTTCAGGAGTGCAGGCAGGGATGTAGATTTGATCTAATTAATTTTGTATCCTCTTGACAACTTGCTGAATTTATCTAAGGTCTTGATGAGATTATTGTGGAAAGGGTGAAAGAAAAAGAAGTTAAATGTCAGCCATGTAGAAAGCTGTTTCATCTCCCTGTCTGCCTGAAGTGCACACCAATATTTAAATTTTCTAGAGATATCCACTAAACCTCTTTTTTTACCTACTATCTATCCATTTTCTCAGAAACTGAAGGATTTAAATTATGACTATAGAGACTTGAACTTTTGCTTTTAAAAAATTTTAAAAATCACCTAGATGTGCTTCTTATGTTTAATCCACAACTCCTTTTTCAAGCCATGTTATTCTTGACATTTTACCCCTACCCTTTCCCCCATTCTCTTTTATTTTTCATTCTCTTCCATCTTTTGTACAAAAACACAGACAATGACAGAGTTTTCTGACAGCTTAATGGAAGTTTCTAGGACTAAAGGGACTAGATTAGGCGTGATCTGATCAACTGAACATCTGGAATAGTTTCAAACTTGCACTTTAATTGATTCAACTGCATTGTGTTCATCTAGATTCTATTTTGTCCTCATAATAAAATTGTGAAGAGTCAATTTATAATTTGGATGCCGTGCAATAATAGAAAGATAATATTAGCTTTGTCTCGAAGTTTTCTAATAGTTGAGTTTCATGACGTATTTTTTTGTTTTAGCTTTTAGGCTTATTAGATGTTTTACTTTGCAAGCTTCATCGTTGCTTAGACCAGTGTACAAGGGGGTACCTTTCTGAGAGTGTCTCTTCTTTTAACATTACACATGACAACGGTCTCCAACTCTGTAACCCTTGCCCAGAATATGTAATACATGTCACTTTCCTAGAGAGAAATGGGATGAAAAATTTCTGTTCATTTGCTGATCCCAGAAAGTTACCGGCTGCACAAGTGAAAAGCAAACCCTTGCAAAGTGTATAGGCTGCTGGAGGGCCTGGGAGAAGCCACATGAACTTTGCCACTTTAAACTCCAGAAAGGCCCTGAAGTGAACTAGTGAAATGTACTTGGATTGCGTCAGGTATAGTGGGTGCTCAGTAGATGGGATCTTAATTGGTGTCAGAAAGCCAATTACAGGCAGTGTGAGGGTTTGTCATCTTTAATTAATATTTCTTAAGGTCTTCCACTTGGGACTTTTCTTTGTAAAAGTATTCATTTTTAATGGGGTAATGAGAATACTCCCATTCCAATTATTTTTTTTAATTTCCTGTTTTTAAAAGGATGCATTCTTTTTCAAACATATCTACCGTTTTCTTCACTGAAGTCAGAGACAGTCATTACGAATCATATAGAAATAATGGAAGTGCAGTATACACAGCCACGAATCATATAGAAATAATGGAAGTGCAGTATACACAGCCACCGGCAATACTTTATTAGGAGGGAAAATGATATTGAGAAATTTATAGAGCCGCAAGCTGCATTCTGCCTAACCTTTTGGACATATTAAAGCATGTCATTTCTAGTCCTGTAACCTCTCCTTATTCATAAATAACAGGTAACACTGGACACAATTAGCTGACATTTGTTAAGGTAATAAATATGCCCGAAGTGCTGATGGGTCTTGCTCTCTGGGATTTAAAAGCACACAACAGAAATTTTATGTAACTTAAAAATATCTTATGTAATTCTATGGATTTGCAGGTTTGGTTCAACTCAGCAGATCTAGAAGTGCCAGGTTTTGTTGAGTACACTTTTGTGCTAGGCATTTTTATTATTATTAAGCAGGACTTTACCACAGGGAATGAAACATGAGCTCAGATTGCTCCTTTTAGTCTAGAATATGAAGGAAAAGAACTTTCCCAAGTTTCTTTTTCTTTAAATTGGTCTGACAGAGGTAGAGGAAAGATTTTTGCATTCTCTGATCCATTCTCAATATTGCTTAAGGCGCTTATTTTGAGGTGATGTTACAAGTAAAGATGGCTGCTCTACCCAATGGTGGCTCCCTAAAACATTCTGCCCCTTTGGCCTCTGGGACCCAGTCATGACTGGGCCCATCCAATCTAGGACTTATCTGAACTCTCCCATTTCAACCACTAACTAATGGCCACTGCCACAGAGGAGGGGAGCATCAGAATTTCTCCTCTTCGTGCCAGGTTGAATAAAAAGACCCAGGCATCTTTCCAGAAGCTATTTGATTGTTCTTTTCAATAAAGTAACATCAGTTTTTTCTTGTCAGACCATGATAACCAAGTATGGAAATTATACATATTACCGACCAAAGACTCATACTTTGAACACTGAAGAAGATGTGGTGCATTTATTTGTTACAAACTTCACAAGTCATTTCAGAAGTCTGACTAGCCCCTTCCTCACTTGTGTATGAGATTTGACAATAGAGCTAAAAACCTAGGTCCGTTGTCTAGAGTTTTTTTTTTTTTTTTTAATGCCAGAGATCGAACTCAGAGCCTTGAGGTTGCTAGGCAGGCACTCTAATCACTGAGCTAAATTCCCATCCTGTCTAGAGTAATACTGACATCACTGATGGAATGCTTCTCAAACATTAGTGAACATAAGACTCTTCTGAATGCCTCGTTAAACCCTGCAGATTCTGCTGCAGGTCTGGGTGACACCCAAGGATGTGTTGTTTCTAGCAGGTTCCAGGTGAAACTAATGGTGAGTAGCACTGACTAAAGACACTTTCCATGTTGCTGATGGGCTCTTATGAAGCTCACTAGTCAAGAATTTGCTTTCCATATTTTTATATCCTGTTTTCTATTCTTGACTAACACAATGGAGTCCTACAAAGTGTTGCTTTAAAGTAATCTATCTGGGATGCCATACAAGGTAGGCAACTTATTGGAAATTCTAGAAATACTGCTTTTTCATTAAGTATTGACATATTTCCTGCACAATGCCAACCACTTTCCATGCATTCATTTATTTAGCTTATTTATCCTTCCATCAACACTTACTGCATAGCCAGCTCTACTAGGGCTTAGGGATTGAGTGACATGCCCACGATCACACAGCTAGTTATTTGTAGAGCCTAGATTCAAGTCTAGGACTTTATGATCGCAAAGTTTATGTTCTTAACCAGTAACGCCCAGCCTCATCTTTGACTTAAATCTCATGAACTATATTTCTGGCAATTTTAGGAGTGTTAATACCTGTTTCATCATATTTGTTTTATTTTTGCTTTGTAGAGAAAAAGCACTGCAAATAATCCAAACAATTATCTGAATCTCATAAATGTATAAGGATACCCATTTTCCCATTTTGTAATTTAAACGCTGTGTGAGTGAGCAAAGCAAGAAGGAAGATGGGACCAGAAAGTTGGAAAATAGGAACATTTTGTCTGGTTTCAGAAATCACTTAGATGTTTAGTTTCCCATCTCATATAGGAAAGGGAAAAAACTTAAGGCAGGAAGATAAACCTTAAAAATTTGCAAAAACTTTGTTAATCTAAAAAAATTACCTTGACAAGGGCAGTAACTGTTTAAAGCATGGAAACACAGAGGGGCATTCCAGGGCGTGGATTATAAAACATTACCATTACGAGTGGATCTAGACATCAGTCCATGCTCTGCATATACTTTCCTACTGGCAGCACCAAGTCAAACAGTGGAGTAGCAGAGCGTCAGTGAACCAAGCACGGGAAGCTGTTCTTTAAAAAAAATGAAGCCCAACAAGTTTCATGCTCATTCTCCCTTCTCTCCTTGTGATGGTGTCCCAACCAAAACTACATCAATTTCAAGGTGATAGAACTGGAAGTGGGTTCATCTGCAGACAACCATAGTAAGCATTATTCAATATGTGAGTTTTAGAATATTCAATATGTGGACCGAAGGTATTAAACAGCCAAACCTAGGAAGCTGCCTCTATCTTGACATGGTCAGTCACCAACTTTAATCTTACAGACCATGTTCTCTCCTGCTACCTAATCTTTAGACAGCCGGGGGAAGAAAGTAAAAAATAAAAGGAAAGTTTGAGCCCATTTCCATGGCTGCTGGCTGTTCAGTTTATTCCTAAGCCATCTGGTTCACATTACGCCATAAGACAAGAAGAAGGCTGCTTCCTGCCGAGATAACCACAGAGAGCTCCCATTTCGCTTTCAGTGTGGTCATCTCGATTGGCTGGGGTGTGGCTTTGAGAATAAATTGTCTCCAGTTGGGTTTTTCCCCTATTTATTTTCTTCTCTTCAAATAGGGATTACAGTGGGCCCTGTGTGGTTAGCCGTGGTGATGCTTGGCTCGTGATTAGTTCATTCATTCATATTGCCTCGCAGAACTGTGAGCCTGGCATTTTGTTGCAATAAGATTTTCAAACAAGAAAAATTGGGTGGTTAGATTCCATTCACCCAAGTTGTTATGAGGATTTCAAGGAAATTGCAGGCTTGTCTTTACTATAAAGCAGAATCATGAGTCTATTTTTAGGGGCTCCTACTCTGGGGCTTTTCTTGGTATTTTGCCATCCTTTTTAGCTCTCAGACCCAACATAAACCCTCTCTGGCTCAGTGATGAAGGAAATGTCCATCCTCCTTTTGCCTTTGCATATTTCTCTACAGGACACAGAGAGACTTTGTTGTCTTTTTGGTCAGCGGGTCCGCTTTACACAGATGCCTGTTAATCACTTCACTATGGAGATAGACACATCCATCATATCTCGGCAGCCCAGGAGCAGGGCTGAGAGGGGACAGTACGCACTTAACTATTTCGAGTTCTTGCTGTGGGATCTTACACAGTTGAGAGGCATTTGGGGTGGGGGTGAGCAGGGCTCCTCCTTGATGGTTGGCTTAATAGGTGCAATTGATTTTATATATTGTTGTTTGTTTTGCTTCCTATGGGGTAGGAAACATCTCCCAGACACCTGTGTACGGTGCAGGGGATAAATATACTTGAAGATTGAGCGTGTTAATTTTAAAAACAGTGATAGCCTAGCTCTGCTTTTGATACAAAGATATTGACTCTTGAAACCAGTAGTTTTTCAATAATTGTTTCAATGTAGAGCAGAGCAAGCTCAAAGTCAGCTTTCTCAGGCAAGATGATCCTTGAAATTGCAGGTAAATTAGCCAAGAACTTTTCTTCCAAAACTAACAGATCTTCTAAACGTCTTTTTTTTTTTTTTTGATCATTCAAAGCTGTTTCTAACCTTCTCCCAAATGTTGTTTCTAGCTCATATTTTTCTTCTACATGTTACTGATTCGTTCATGCGTTGCTTTACTATTGGTTTAAGAGGCATTTACTGAGGTCCTTTATTCCTGGGCATTCAGTAGTGAATTGTTCTCTCTTAGAGCTGTCTAGGTGAGGAAATCCCAAGACAGTATCTGACAAGTAGTGATGTAGGATAGAGGAAGGGCACAGCTGTGGGGACATTTGTAGGAGGAAGCACTCACCTGATCTGAGAAATTGAAAAAGGCTCCCTTGAAGCTGAGACCTAAAAGGATATGGTCTCCTGTGCAGTTCCGGCGGGCAGGGCTATTGCAGGTGGAGGGAACAGCCCATGTGACGGCCCAGAAGCAGGCAGGAGCACAGCAGGCTGGTTCATACCCGGCACATGTAAGAGACCAGAGGGGAGTGTGGCCATTCTCTGTTACTACATCCGAGTTTTCCTTTGCTGCCCTTCCCTTAGCTACCCTCCACTCCTTGGTTTTCGTTGCTTTCTCTGCTCCTGTTGAAATCCTGTGCATCTTTAAGGTCTAGCTCAAATGCCATCACCTAGGAAAAGTTTGCCCCAGTAATGGAGGTAGAGAAACAATGTATCTCATCACACTTCCACACTAAGTCTGGCCTCTGTGCAAGCACCTCCCTTCTTACTGCTTTGTGCCTTCTCACTCCCAGCACCTGGCACAGTGGCTTAATGTGCTCAGTAAATGCTTGCAAGGGGCAGCTCCAAAGATGCTTGGAACCAAAACCTTATTGTACCGGGAGAATAATAACAAAGACACTAAAAGAATCACAATCTTGAGTTATTTATTTCTAGAACAAACCACCTCGGCTTGCCCCTGACCCACGCGCCAGCTAAGCAGTTGTAGTTTTCTAAGCAGGGCTACCTGAAGCTATTTTTTTAATAAAGAATTTGGGGTTTGATTTCACAGAATGCATTAATGGTTTCATCCAAGGAAAACTCAGAACTGTATCAGGCTTCCTCATAAAGTTCATCATTGTTCTTGTTTTGAATTACACATTGCAAGGCTTCAGGTACAGAGTTGCTCATAACCTTTCCATTGCTTTGGGTTTGGCCTCTGAAGATCTTCAGACTACCTTACTGAGGCCTCCTGGCAGCATCTGAAAACTCTCACATCAGGGAAAAAAATACAGTGGATAGTCTATTCTTTCTCAGTTCTGCCAATTTAAGGTGTGATTTCAGAGAATTCTCTAAGCCATTGTGTGCCTCGCTTCCTGCAATAGGAAGGTAGAAAGAATAATCATTTAGCACCTCATGACTGGTGAGAAATAGCTGGTGGTTAATGAATCAATGCAAAGGATATTTCAGATTCTGTTTTCACTACTAATGCCCCATTTCCAATTGGTGAAAGCAGAAGGCCCAGGGATCGGCAGAAGCAGACATTTGAGCACCTCAGGGGCAGGGAAGCCTCCTAGACTATTCCCCTGCAGGGTAGGGGTACTAGGCAAGGGAGCATATCACCCAACAAAGGCCTTTCCGATTACCAGGAACCGGTGCAGCATCCGAAGCAAAGGCTGCACCAGACCTCCCAGCTTGTTACCTTTTGCCCTGTGCAGAGATGCATTTGTTTCAAATTTTCCAATTCCACTGGAGTACTGCAATGTTACCAAAGACCATTTACTCTCATTGGCTCTTTGAAATTATCCCAAAGCCAAGTTCTCTTCATTTAAAAACTAGTTTCTTATTGTTTTGAGTAAATACTGAGGACTTTTAAAGTTGTTTTGTGCAATGGATGCTACTATTAAAATTCTATTGCATGATTAGAGGTAGAATGCCTTTGTTATATCAAAAGCAAGATTACAGTCACTCCTAAGAGTTTAGAAGTGCATTTAAAGTGTCTTTACAGCATGTTGAAAATCCATGTATTCAACAATCATTTATTTAGCTGCACTGCTATCAGCTGTGGAGGTGGCCGGGCTTATAAATACAAACACATGGTTCCTGCCCTGAAGGAGCTGACCGTGGGATTCTTGCTCCACCGGGAATCATAATTGCTGTGTTTTGCTCGACAAGTTTTAATTACAGTATTTCAAAATTCGAGACCCGTAGGCGGCCCTAAAGCAGAAGTGTTCTTTGATGTTGTCTCAACATTTCATCCTTTTGACCACACTTGGACAACATAAGGTTGGAACGGAGAAGAACATATGTACCTTTCACCCCTGGGAGATCAATATCCATAGGAACAACCGGAGCAGCAGTGACCACCCCTCAGAGTACCCTCTGCAAGTCACTAACCCACAATTTATCTCTTGGGGATTCTTCTGACTGCTAGATTTTTCCGGCAAACTTTAGTATTTAAGAACTTTCCTGTTCTTTATTTCATTTGCTGCTTCGAATGCCCAGTAAGGCAGTAAGATTTTGTTAACCTCACATTACAGATGAAAAGCTGAGGCCCAAACATATCACTTGCCATAATCACCTAACTTGACTTAGGAGCTTGAGTTTCTAGGCCATCTGAGATATTCTCTGCATGGCTTCTACCACCCTTGCTAAGGCTCTCAGACAAGCCTGCTGTGTTCCATCCTTCACGATGGCCAGGACACAAAGTTGATTTGATCATTTCCATGACTGCCCCTTTTCTCTTTGACATGATGTAAGCAGAAAGCTTTAAGTTTGGAAAACATTCCCAAGAACAATGCTTACCTTCTTCCACTGCACTTTCAATTTAATCTCTGATCTCTTTCTAACTTTGGGCATGGGGTTTCTGAATTTGCACAGCAAATGAGGAGGTCCCTGCCTGTAAGTCTACAAGATGAAGGGACACAGGAAGGTTTTTAAAGGCATTATTTACATAACAAAATGAGATGGAAAAAACTATCTGAGACACCATCTTCCTTAAAGGTCAAATTCTACTTGACTTGTTAACAACCAAAAACCTGAAGTCAAATGTCATCCACTAAAAGACTTTTCCCAGCAAAAGAGCAAGTGGTTTCCATGAGTCTAAGATAAAGACCTTCAAGGTAAAGACCTTCAAGAATGGTATCTGGGAGCTAAAAGGTTAGGAAGCAATGGATAAATTTGAAAACTTTCCAGTTTTCCAGTGAAACAAATAGATTGCTCTAGCCTTGTTGCTTCACGAAAGACTTGGTGTGCTCAGCTTCATGGCAGAATCTAATGTTGAGAGGCAAGGCAACGGAAACTTCTTGCTATGAGCTAGGTGACTGGAGGCTGGAGGACCATCTCATCTCATCCTACAAGGCCATCTTCCTACGAGGCTGATTTAGGGGTAGTTTATATAGAGGATAGGTGATCACAGATGGGTGGACACTTTCTTACAGGTGGAGGTTTGTGGCCAAATGACATAAATCTGCTCCTAATTGCATAGCCTTGAGATACTTTTTGGTCTTGCAAATCTCAAGAACAAAGATCATTATTTCCTTGGGCTGTTCTTGCTGCTCTTTGCCCACGTGGAGTTCCTGAACCTATTACACAATAGACTGGGTGATCACCCAACAGTTAAAAGAAATCACCTGACGATTATGGAAGACAAGAGTCAGGTGAGATTTAAGTAGGGAGTCAGCATAGCAGTTTAAATTGTAGAGTACCAAAGTCATAGCTTCCTGTTTTAAATAAATATAATTATATGAAATTGTGCCATGAAATATCAATACCATGAAAAATTTTACATATTCCTCATCATCTGTGGTTGTCTAGTGGTGTTAGAGCCCACTGAAATCACCAGCTCAATAGGGAAGTGAAATCCGCTTTATTCGCAGGTGTATATTTTTGTGCAATTGCGTGTAGGTGGTTAAAAGAGGTTCAATAGGACCCATACACAATCATAACTGAAGGAAAATCAGTTGCAATTTTAGCATAACAACAAGGAAATGCACATTTTAGCAAGAAACTTTCATTAGCACATTTTCTTGGTTAACGAGGTATTAAAACATTTGAATGCAAGATACACCACTCTGTGGAGAGTGCCACACATACACAGTGTGAGTTATAGCTCAATTTTTGCTTCTTAATTTCTATCCCCTAAAAGATGATGGAGATAAATATGGAAATATTTGAAAAGTGTCATATTCAGTATCTTCCCACCCTAAACGCTTTCCTTCAGGTGACTGCTTTTCATGGCCAAGAGTATTCATTTAATCACAGAATGTTTTTTTCCTCAGGAGATTTTGCTGCTTCTATTTATACCACCTGAAGTCACTGTCACAGGACAATCATTTCTACAGGAACCAAATGTCACAATTCAGGGGAGGATCTTTTAGAGAGAAGAATGTAATGTTCAGGCTAAAGTTTCTGGGTTTTAAAACCATCGCTCCAGTGTTCAAAATATTTTAGCAAGAAGAACCCCCACAACATAGCTGCATTCTTTCAAGGTCTCAGCTGTGACATTAAAAAAGAATTTGTTTTTTCAGCAGAAGTTTAAGGGTTGCATGTTGTGAGTTTAGGAAGGGGTAGAGATTTTTATTTCATTTCATTCTAATTCTGTGCCACTGATACCTGCCAGTAAAATACATTAAACATCTTCCAGAAAGAGTTGATTTAGTAGATGAAAAATGTGTCTCCTGAGACTAGAGATGGTACATTTTCTGTCTAGCTATCGTTTCCATAATAGGAACAGTGTTTACATTTCCTCAGCCTGAGCAGCGCTTCTAATGTATTTGCATTCTTTCACTCTCCAGAGGCAGGAATTGAGGTATTTGAGATTTTATTTTTTTAGCTACTGCATCAAGCACTTAAGATCTGACAATTGTGATGTGTATTCTCATTTGGTATTAAAAAATAAAAGCTTCAGTGTTTGCATTTGATTAGAGCCGCTCAGCTTGGTGGCTGATTAAGCAGAAATGGGGAAAGCAACTTTCTTCAGAAACAGCCTTCTGGTTAATGTAGTGTAAGATTATAGACGGGTGTCGTCACGTAATTTTTATTAAATTGAAGAGATTAGTTCTGCAGAAGAACTCACAGTGACAGCAAACTCTAAGCATAATAATGGGACTTGACACTCCTCAAACCCATGACAGGGCCCTCAAATGGTCTTTTTTTCCCCCCCCTAAATATTCTCTCAATTCCAGTATCCCATTCAAATAGTCAGCATATATACCTGAAATTTTTGGATGCAAAGTGAGCATAAACATTGCAGTCTATGAGCTTCAGCTCTTCTCCTTTACTGTGAATGACATCCCCCCTCTATTGTCTAGTTGCTTGAAAAGCACTTTTCAGACAGAGACCCTGGTGCGGCAAGAAATCATCAGAAAGGAGCGCAGCTGGAAGCCTGGATTGTTGTGTCATTTGTCCATTTAACATGCATATAATTGTTGCCTCTTTCTCCAGATTTAAAATATCTCATACTCTTAATTCTATAGGGGGAGACTGAGAAGAGATGAAAAGGAAAGGGGAGATAAATTTTGTCAACCAAAGCCAGCCCTGTTCCATGGAGTGCAGCTCGCTAGAAAAAGCCTGTACTTGGAGGGAGTGAGAAACACAAATAAGGCAACAAAGGAAGCCAATTTACATGGACAGGAAGGTTAATTAGTTAATGTTTGGCAAGCTGCACCCTGAAGACGAGTTATGCAGAGGTGCTATTGTCACTTATTACTGTTATTAATTAACGGGGTGAGTGCCAAACAACAATAAACCTCACGTATGCTTCCATTTCTGAACGCCTTATGCACTGTCTATTGCAGGAGTAATTCGGGAAAGTTACCTCAAAGGCCACGACCAGCTCGTCCCCGTCACCCTCTTGGCCATTGCAGTGATTCTGGCTTTCGTCATGGGGGCTGTTTTCTCTGGCATCATCGTTTATTGTGTCTGCGATCACCGGCGCAAGGATGTGGCAGCCGTGCAGCGCAAGGAGAAGGAGCTCACCCACTCACGCCGGGGATCCATGAGCAGCGTCACCAAGCTCAGCGGCCTCTTTGGAGACACTCAGTCCAAAGACCCAAAGCCGGAGGCCATCCTCACGCCACTCATGCACAACGGCAAGCTCGCCACTCCCAGCAACACTGCCAAGATGCTCATTAAGGCTGACCAGCACCACTTGGACCTGACGGCCCTGCCCACCCCCGAGTCCACCCCGACCCTGCAGCAGAAGCGGAAGCCCAGCCGTGGCAGCCGTGAGTGGGAAAGGAACCAGAACCTCATCAATGCCTGCACAAAGGACATGCCCCCCATGGGCTCCCCTGTGATTCCCACAGACCTTCCCCTCCGGGGCTCCCCCAGCCACATCCCCAGCGTGGTGGTCTTGCCCATCACACAGCAGGGCTACCAGCATGAGTACGTGGACCAGCCCAAAATGAGCGAGGTGGCCCAAATGGCACTGGAAGACCAGGCCACCACCCTGGAGTATAAGACCATCAAGGAGCATCTCAGCAGCAAAAGTCCCAATCACGGGGTGAATCTCGTGGAGAACCTGGACAGCCTGCCCCCCAAAGTTCCCCAGCGCGAGGCGTCCCTGGGCCCTCCGGGAGCCTCCCTGTCCCAGAATGGCCTGGGAAAGCGTCTGGAAATGCACCACTCCTCTTCCTACGGGCTTGACTATAAGAGGAGCTACCCCACGAACTCGCTCACGAGAAGCCACCAGGCCACCACTCTCAAAAGAAACAATACTAACTCCTCCAATTCTTCCCACCTCTCCAGAAACCAGAGCTTTGGCAGGGGAGACAACCCACCTCCCGCCCCTCAGAGGGTGGACTCTATCCAGGTGCACAGCTCCCAGCCGTCTGGCCAGGCTGTGACTGTTTCGAGGCAGCCCAGCCTCAACGCCTACAACTCACTAACAAGGTCGGGGCTGAAGCGCACGCCCTCGCTAAAGCCAGACGTACCCCCCAAACCCTCCTTTGCTCCCCTTTCCACATCCATGAAGCCCAATGACGCGTGTACATAATGCCAGGGGGAGGGGTCAGGAGTCGAACCAGCAGGCCAGGCGAGTCATCCGCTCAGCTCAGCAAGGTTCTGCACTGCCTCGAGCAACCACCAGACCAAGATGGCCCGCGGCAGAGCGGAGGACACTGGGTCCTCCCCTCTGGGACACAGGGCTACTCTGGACAATCGGGCCACGTGGTTTGGTGAAGGTTTACAGCGGCGGGACTCACCTCCCTTCTCTTCCTTCACTCTCCCCCACACCCGACAGCAGGTCGGAGCCACGAGAGACTTCTGTTATCATCACAAACATGAGCCAAAAGCACATCCCCACCCCACTTCCCATGCACACGTGGCACACACACACATACAAACACACACGCGCGCGCACACACACACACACACACACACATAGGTGAACAGCAACTACATTTTGTCTGTGACTACACAGGGCGTTGCCAAGGTAGGCTAGCGTTCCAAACTGCAAACACAAACACATTTTTAAAAATCATGAAACTTTAAAAAGACAAAAAAATAAAGAATTCATTGATAATTCTAACTCAGACTTTAACAATGGCAGAAGTTTACTATGCGCAGATACTGTGAAATGCCCACCAGTGTTACAGCTTTCTGTTATAGCAGATAAATGCCATGTTGGGCAACTATGTCATAGATCTCTGCTCCTCCTCTCTTTTAATGAAATAACGTGACCGTTAACGCAAGTAACTCTTTATTTATTGTTAACTTTTTTTTTCCTTGAGGAAAAGACTCTTCCACATATCATCCTACGAACAGCTCTTCTGAGGCCCCTTGAAAGTTAAACTATTTAACGTGAAATCCATTAACTGGAATAATTGAGTTTCTTTATTTTTACAATAAATTCACTGAGTAAATAAGTTGAAGCTGGAATTCTGAGCTTTGTTTGGTTGGACTGTCTGGTCTGTAGCTAAAGGAAAGAGTTAGGAGGGGAATATTTATTTAAATCTACCAGTTCATTTGCTGGTCAGGTCTCCAGCCTTATAACATGCAAAAAATGAATTAGTTTAAAAGTCCTTCCAGATCCTAACTTCTAAAGCAACCAGGAAGGAAACTTTCAGAATGGCACGTCCTGTCCCAGTGGTGCCAACATGGCTTTGTCAATGGTTCCTACTTTTTGTGAAGGCACCAGCTTGCGATATGCCATCTCATTTCACCTTGCATGTGAGACAGCAAATAGAATCCACAGACAGTGTGAACTAATTAATATGCTGGCTGCTACCTTGCATAAATTAATGGTTTGATCACACGGGTTTTTTGTGGGGTTACATCTGTGAATAGCCTGTTTTCCACATGTAAATTTGTGCCTTACACCCTGAGTTGTGTACACTTGTAAACTATCGTTATGATCAACTTGTCCTTCCTTTTGAAATAAATGCAGATATTTATTTAGTCCTTCCTCTTCCCCACCCACACTCCAGCCCGCTGGAAGACTGGAGTCAAGCAGATGGAAGAAGAATGCAGTGATGATGGTCGTAACGCCGCAGCCTGGGAATGCTGGGTGGAAACACACCCTCCAATTCACACTGCCTTCTAGCCACCTTGAACCACCCTCTGGCTGTGCTGCCGAGCATGGACCCCAGTGTTGTGGGTGGCAGGCCCCTTCCTCCAGAGCTCTCTGCATCCCTTACGTTCTCAGTCATTTCAATATGGTGACATCCTCTTTAGCCAGTGGAAAAGGGACTAACTCCCCAGTCCTCCTTTCTGCTGTGTCCACTGGCTGCATGCTGTGTGCGACTGGGCAGGCACCTGGGAGTCATCTCCAAGCCGTGTGCTCAGTACACGCGTGCGGTGCACACAAAGAACCAACATGGAAATAGATGCAGGCAGGCTGGTCCCTGCTGTGATTAATGAGCAACTCAGAGTACGAGGCCGACCACCATGGATGCGGCAAAAATGTTGACTGGGGCAAAAGGTTTTTTATTTTTTGTTTTATTTCTTTATCCTTTTATTATTGTTTGTAAAGTGTTGGGAGGGAATGGCCTGCATTTCTCTCCTTTTGGTTTTCCTTTGTCGGAGCACACCGAAAGGACTTTTGTTTACTTTATCACCAACAAAAGAAATGTCAACATACTGTAAACTGTGAGCATTGTCGTCAGTTGTTAGTGTGTTTTTTTACAAAAGTTGAACAGTATATTTGGTGGCTTTGTCTCCTTATCTCCAGTTTGATCTTCTGGGTTTAGTTTTGTCTTTAAAAATAAAAATAAAAAAACCTTCAGAAAAAGACTGATAAGGACAATTTTGAGTTGATCAGTGAAAAAGTGGTGCCTTCATAATCAGCACGTTCGCCTGGAGGGCTGAGCATGCAGTGAAGGAGGAAGACACAGCCCTTTGCCCTGGGTGTCCCTTGCGGTGTTGCTGGGGTAGATGGTGGTTATGTTTGGCTTTGTTTTTTAGTGGAGTCAGTATTCACATCCCAGGAACTCTATCCACTAAAACCATGAAGTCTTTTCTGGAAACTGAGATGTTGTTTTCTCCCTTGTTGTTTCTTCACAAATGGAGAAGTCAGGAAGGTGATGGGTGTTTATCACCCTGCTACCTTCTCCCCTTTGCTCAACTCCCCGGAGTACTGGCGGCACAACACCCACTCGGGGGTGACCCTGTGCCCGCGTCTGTGGCCATCATTGCCCCAGCCGTGTTCAGGAGACCTGTGTTACAACGTATGTCCCACATGCCTGCATCCCACAACCCGTCACTTGCAGTGTTAACCCACCAGCGCCCATGTGTATGAGCTGGTCGTCTGCATTTAAGTGTTCTGCCCCTTTCTTTCTTTCCCCCACTGTGTGTGGGGGGCCCATATACCCAAGTGTGCCTTTGCTTTCCTCCCTTGCTCGACACTGTAGATGCAACAGACTCAGATTTATATTTGTTGTAAAGTTGTAAAAATATTGTGATGTCACCAATTTTCCTTCCATCTCCACATCCCCTAACATCTGATTCACAATTTAATGTATGTTGTTAAAAAAAAAGAAAAAGGGTAAAAAAGAAAAAAGCAAGGAAAAGGCTCTTTATTACTTAAAAGTAATAAAACCAGACTGTTCTACATTATCTTTCGTGTCCTGGTTGCTTTTCGTTTGTTATTTTTTTCTATTTTAGTCACTCTCCCCACTCTCTGCCCTTTGGGATCTGACTCTTCTCTTTTCTTCATCTCTCTTTGGTTTACATAAATGACTATATAGTTGGGCACATTTATTTGTAATAATATCCACACCCTGCTTCCCCCACCCAAATTATTGACGTGTCTTCTCTGTCTGCACCAGGCCTGGAGCAGGATTTTAGCAGAAGCCACCATAATTAAAAGGCAGAGCACGCATCGACTCCCTCTATTCATTTTATGCATTTTCTTTTTATGGGCTTGTTCATCATCAAACATTTATGGTAGGCTTGATAGTTTAAGAGATCAAGGCTCAGATTTTAGTACGTGAGGTCCACTAAAAATAGATCCTTGCACAGATGTGACTTCAGTCTTTTTACATATTAATAAGGTGCAGGGTGCTGGATTTTCTCCTTGTTAGCATTTCTCTCCTAACCCAGAAGACGCAACTGGAGGTATATTGGGATGCCGCTCTTGGTTTTCGTCTTGCAGAATAACATTATGAAATGCCTAGATCAGATTTTCCCCTCTGGGGTATTTTGAAAAACAGTTACTTAAATAAGTCCTCCACTGTTTGATCTTTTGAAGTAATTTTTTTTTAATGTTCAGGTCGGCTGGATTGTGGGAAGCTGCAGTCTGGAGCCTGGCTCACACCTGGAGTGATCTCTTGGGCTGGTCCAGACATTTTTCCTAAGCCATTTCCAGTCGTGTCTCTTGAATTATACCCTTAGTGCCGGGTGCCATTGGCACGGGGCTCACTGGGCGTAGTTCCTGCCTCCTCACTTACAAAGAGATTGACGAGGTCCCAGTAATAGCCACTCTCACGTGTAAGCACAGAGCACGGAAGAGGCTCCCCAGAGGTCGGGGTCACATGGCAACTTTTGAGCTGTTCTCGCAGAATGAGTTCGGTGGCCACCCAGCTCAGGATGAGGACAAAGTTGCACAAAAGCACTGAGCATGCTGCAGGCCTTGAGCAGGCACTGAGAAAGCGTGGCAGGGCGAGGCCAGGGGCCGCTCGGGAGGGTCCTGGTTCCTGTGCTTAAGGACTTCAGCTGCAGGGCAGCAGAGCTCTGCCCTGCTTGGAGCAGATGAAGGAGCAACCAAGTGCCAGAGCTTCAGGGAGCTACCTGACAGTAATGTGGGAACTGGCTCGGTCCAGGCAGAGACTGCAGGCTGGCTGGGCAGTGTGCCACTGGACAGGTCAAGTGGGTAGGAGCAGTAGGAGTGGAGAGTCCACATCCCATTTCAGATTCCTTCCTTCTTCATATGGGATTAGCAGGTTGGCCTTGCCCAGTCTTACACAAATGTGTTATCATAGAATTCAGCATAGCCAAGAACTAGTCTAACAGGACCTTTTGTTTTTCTTTTTTATTTTAGGGGGTGGGGAGGATCCAACTCAGGGCCTTGCACCTGCTAGGTAAGTGCTCTACCGCTTGAGCTAAACCCCCAGTCCCTACCTTTTATTTTTAGAAAGAGGAGAAGCTAGGGACCATGGAGTGAAAGATTCGCTTGTGATCTCAAACCTGGTAGAAAGCAGCTAAAGTGAAGACAAATTCGTCATCTCCTAACCTCTCGTGGTCAGATCATTGCAGCTTTACTAGTTGGAAAGATGACACCCGGATCCCCGGACCCAGACAGCATCTCCCACACTTTCTCAGCAGAGGCATGACAGAGTCTCTCATGTGGGCCAAGGCGAGAGGGTGGGCAGACACTCAGATCACAGGGGGTGGCGCAAACAGTCTCCGCGACGCAACCTGATCCTTGTCTGCAGTTTTTGCTGCAGTCAGCTTTGTTCTGTGCTGGTGAAGAGGTGACGGACTGAACAGGTGTAGCCAGTATTTTAGCTGGAGCCCCAGGGATGCCCCTGCTCAGACAGGAAAAATGCCTCAGTCGACCCAGAGTTTTAATTGTGTCTATTTGCTTGCATGCTTATTAAAGGGGTTGGAGATTTCTGCAGTGAGCCCACAGAGTGCTGTCCCTGAAGAAAGGCCGGACACATAGACTCGGGCTAGTATTTCACAGGTCCAGAGCTGACATGCTGGACCTGTCTGCTCTCCTCAAGTGACACGTCAGGTAAACACAAGTGGTCTTTTTGTTCAGCCTCACAATATGGCAGAAGCCAGACAGAATGGCCCAGAACCACAGTGCCTAGGTTTTACTGCCTGAACAAAAACTCTTTCAAAAAGAAATCAGTCAGCAAGCGAGAGTGTCAGAAAGCCACCTCCAATTTTCAGATATTAGTATATTTTGCTTGAAGGAAAGGAGTGAGGGGAATTTATAAGAACCTTTTAGTAACAAAATAACACGATTAAGAGCATAATCCCTTTCCTGGCACAATGCTGTGACAGCTGGAGGTTGAACTCACTAACCCTTAGAAACCCACATCGCACACTTGTCTTAAATCCAGGTGGTGACGTGGCTCTCGTACACAAGTGGGACACAAGGGCTCACATGTATTGATCGGGACTGTCAGACAGATGGGGATCTTCAATATTCCATTTAGAGTATTGTGTATGCTCAGAGCTAACCCCCCGGGATGCCCAGAGGTGGGGGAGGGTTGACCTCAGCAGAGGGTTAGGGCTGAACTGATGTGCATTAAATGTGGCTGGGCAGAAAAATGTGCAGATGTCCCTGTAGCAAATGGAAATGAAATCTGAGCAAATCAAGGGAGACAGCTGAGTGGCAGGGGTTTCCCATCCTCCTCTGCACACACAGTCACTTACATATTTGTGCACACAAATGCTTTCATGGGGGCTTTTTCTCTTGGTGCCTTGTACCAAAAATGTCGCAGAGGTCTGAACCTGTATCTGCTGATGGTGATCCTTTTGGAAGCACTGTCACCCCTTTTCCTTGTAAAGCATGGCTTCCACCCTGGCCCTTGCTGGTCAAAAAGGAGCTGTGATAAAACTACAGTTTCAGAAAGATGAACCAACGTATCTGCAGTGGAGCCTGGACATACGTTCCTTACAGCACATTCACTGACATCGACTGAAGTGGCTACCGACTTTTTATTTTTCTCAGTCACCTTCAGATCGAAGACTCCCTTGAGAATCATTAACACCATCCCCAGGGCAAGTCATTGCCTGCTAACAGGCTGCGATAATGGTCCAAATAAGAGAAGCTAATGACAGGGGAAAGTACATAACCACGAAATCAGAAGCGTTTTTCACTGATGATTTTCAGAAAAAGAAAAAGATGGATGAAGGTGACATTGAACACAGTGCCAAATGCCAAGATACCAAGCAAAAGAAACTGGGGTGGGATTGCAAAGGGTTTCTAGGATGTGAAAGATGATGAAAAATCCGTCTGGGAACCAATCGCTGTATGTTTCTTGGGCATCGTGACAACCACCCTGACCACTTTGCGGGGAGGTGGGAATGTGAGCCGATCTCAGCAAAACCTAGTAACAGTTGTTTGGTGTGAACATTGAATACTTTGCACATCTAGTTGTACATCAGTGCCAAAGTATGAATTCAATAATAGGACTGACATTTATTTCCTAAAAAATAAAAAAATGAAATGATACCACCACCCAAAAGGGGCCAGCAGGTCTTTCTACAATCAATAATAGTGACATTTTGCATTTGTAGCATTTTACAGTTTGCAAACTTAATCATGTCCATTACGTCGTATGATCCTCATAACAACCTCCAGGAATGGGCAGCACATAGAGTATCATCCCCGTGTTACAGAAACTGGAGTTTGGAGAGGTAGGACCTGTTTGAGCAATGAGCAACAGAAAAATGTAGCCGTGTTTCAAAAACCTGGGTACTGACATCATCCCTGCAGCTCTCTTGGGGACACCTCAGGTTACACAATTACTCTGCTTCACTGAAGGGGAAGAGCCTCCTACAGCATTTCCCAGGAGAAATGGTTGCAACAATAAAGTCCCCAAAATAAAGGCTAGGCACACACATTCTATTTAAAGGGCATTGTGCTGTAATATTTTTTCCATCATTAAAGAACACATCTCTTCCTCCCTGCATCTGTGGAATACTGCTACCAGTGGTGTTCCGAGGAACTGTCAGGAAGCAGGAAAAATTGCTGAAGCCAGCTGGGCGGTCTCCCCTCTGGGGACACACCACCTCAGGGGCAATGACAGAAAACATTTGAAAGGTTTGACTTTGTAATCAGCTTTATCCCACCCATGCCACACAAATCACAAAATAAATTTAAGAAGCCTACAAGAACCCGGATGAATTGGGAGCAAAGAAGAAATGCTCAGAAGAATGAAAAAGTTTGCCGAGTCTTCCCTTCACAGAGGGCTGTGAGAAAACTCAGATCGGTCCTCTTGCCCACCTTGGCACTGTGGGTACCATCTAAACAACCTGAATTCATCACTGATGTTGGTGGTTGAATGATTTAGTTCAACGCACAGAAAGAAAAAAAACTCTTCCAGGAGACAGAAGGCAGAGATGGCCTCCACCTAGGGATAGATTCTCATTCTTAGCATCGTTCACCCTTCCCAACCCACCCTCCACTCCCCCATCCTCGCCTTTCCATTTTCCTAACCACAACACTGTAACATTTTACAGTTTGTAAATATAATCATGTCGGGCTGGGGATTTAGCTCAGTGATTAGAGTGCTTGCCTTGCAAGCACAAGGGCCTGAGTTCGATCCCCGGCACCACAAAAAATTAAAAAAATTAAAAAAATTTTTTAAAAAAGTAAATATAATCATGTCTATTATGTTGTTCGATCCTCATAACAACCTACAAGAATAGGCAGCACGTACATGATCATCCCTACGTTACAGGAATTGGAGTTTGGAAAGGAGAGACCTGTTCACACAATGAGCAACAGAAAACCGTAGCCCTTCTGGAGTTCACACGCAGTTGGAGAAGGAGGTCGGGGAGAGGCAGGATGCTCCCTGGGGAGAGCATCAGCCGCTCTCCTGCTGCAGGCAGCTTGGCTCAGCCAGGCACCATGTGGAGCTGGTCCATAGCACTCCAAAGACGCCAGCATCTTCCACTCACAGCCCTGGAAGATGGCCTTGGATTCCACTTCTTCTTTGAACCCCACTGTTCTCTTTCTGCTTGGTTGGTTGATGTTTGCTTGTTTGTTAGACAATGAAAGCCTTGTTCTCAGTCCACAATGCCCTTTATCAGTACTAAATGTGCTTTTTAGCAAATAGGGAGGCTTGGATGCAATCAACTATGGCAGTTCTAAATATAAACTATATATGTAATTCCACCTGCCTTGCAATGTTATTTACTTAATTATGAGCTCAATAAAGGTAACAACTTTGAAACAACTCTCTCTTATCAAAAGGTCAGAGTCAATAGCTGGTTAACTTTGAAAAGGAAGCTGTGTGTTTCAAAGAGCAAATTGCAAATGCTATCCCTGTTCAGAGGATCTGCCTCTTCCTTTCTTGGGGACAAGATTGCATGTGGGGGTGTGGGCGTGTGTGGGGGTGTGGGGGGGTGTATACAACAAAACTGTCTCTTGAAGGTTGACATAGGTGTTTGCTTATTTGATATTCCTATCAATGTTTAATTTTATATAAGAACCAAAAATTTATTCCTCTGTTTCCAGGGTAAAGAGAAAACCTATGATCACATTTCTTGCTTGGGGAGAAAAGATAATGTGTCAGACTTCCATGTATGAATAAAAACAGGTAAATAGTCATATTTCCTTCTGACTTTGTAATTTAAACAGTGTAAGTCAGTAGGAAAGGGCTATAATTGGAGCCAACTTGAGGTGAAAATTAGTAGGTGTTGAAGCATCTGCATCTTATTTTAATTAGGTGACTATAATAGCAAGATCAAAAACTTTTCCTTGCCACTCAATCTGTTGAGCTTTCTAATCAAGAAACCAAAGGGATCATTTAGTCCTCCATAAACAGTGACCCAAAACAATCCTCTCTAATTACCTGGCCGGAGCACCAGATAGATGTGGGCCAGGGACACAGCTCAGTGTGTGTGTGGGGGGGTTGGGGTGCTGTGAAGGAGACCAGACCGCTCCAGATCAGCCTCACAGTAGGCCAGCCCCCAAAGGCCTTTGGGGACAGCGTGGCCCTTCCCTGTCACCAGGCACCGAGGCCTAGAAGGAAGTGCCTCCTGGTGTGAGCTGTCGACCTGGATTCTAGTGTGAGCGGGCCTATTTGTGGGTTACCACTTGGGGCAGTCATTCAAACTTCAGGGACTTCATACACTGCATCGGCACAATACACTTAATCATGCTGGCCCTGCGAGGTAAATGGGTCACCAGAGCGTGCAAAGCTCTAAACTCCACTATGCCCCTCTTCTCCAACATGGTGCACAAAATGCAATGCCAGCACTCTAAATCATCAAATTAAATGACTTTGAGTTCCCGGGCTGCTGATAATGAAAATGTCTCTTGGAAACACTCTAATGCCATCCTCGTCCATTCCCGGATGGATGGTCCAGGAAGAACTAGTTCTGCCTCCCCTATCCCTGGCGCTCTTCCTGACTCCCAGGTCCAAACTGCTGCCTCTCAGGAGCAAATTCAGGCCTCTGTAATGGCCCAGGATGTGCGGTAGGGAACTCAACTATAAACTCCCTGGACCCCAGCACAGGACACCTGCTGGCCTTGGCTGGCCCGTTTCAGGGACTTTCTCTTTGGACTGGTAGATTCAGCCATTTCCCCTAAACACATCTTCAGTGCTGCCCTGTCAAGGCTGGAGTGCTCCATTCTCAGCTGCAGGTGGCCCGAATGAAAGCACCTCCCTCAACTCCAAGCCTTCCCTAGCTCTTTCCCAAGAGTTGTGGCTTTTTAAATTTTATTTTTATTTTATTTATATTTTTCACTTGTGTATGGACCTGAGGGTTAAAGCCAGGGCAGAAGCAGGGTGCAGAATGGTGGTTTCTAAGGGACAGAGGGTAAGGAAAATGGGGAGACAATGGTCAAATGGCACCACCTTTTAGTCATAAGACGAACAAGTTCTGGGGAACTCAGGTACAGCACAAGTGATGATGGATGTGTCGATTAGTTTGTTTGTGAGAGTCATTGCACATTGCATGCATATCACAAGTAATCACATAGTACACTGGGAATATATGTAATATTTGTTCAGCAATTAAATATCTTAGATAAAAAAATTAAATTAAAAAAAATAGGGGCTAGGGATTTAGCTCAGTGGTTAGAGTGCTTGCCTAGCAAGCACAAGGCCCTGAGTTCGATCTCCGGCACCAAAATAAATAAATAAAAGAAGCCAGGGTGTGGTGGGCCATGCCTGTGCTTCCTGCACTCAGGAGCCTGAAGCAGGAGGATTGCTGCTGGAATATGAGGCCAGCCTGAACTATATATTGATATCTGGTCTCAAAATACCAGAGAGAGAGAGAGGGAGGGAGGGAGAGAGAGAGAGAGGGAGGGAGAGAGAGAGAGAGAAAGAGAGAGAGAGAATACTGCAGGGAGTCAGCAATCTGTAACACTCTGCCCATGTAAGAGCATAAATACGTTTCCCTGTTGTACCAGAGATTGAACCCAGGAGTGCCCTACCACTGAGCCCTTTTTATTTTCAGGTAGGGTCTCACTAAGTTGCCCAGGATGGTCTCAAACTTGCGATCTTCCCGTTTCAACCTCTAGAGTAGCTGGGATTACAAGCATGCACCACCACACCCAGCTAAGATCATAGAAAGCTAATTGCACAGTGTTAATACAATACAGCGGTCAGCCACGGTATATGCTCCAGCAACACCCCGTACAGGCCTCCCTCAAGCCTTCGCTGACCTCCCCGGCCATGACCCGCTCTTCTCTCCTCTCCCAGGCCACTCTGTGCACAAAGGTTTTAATACCTACCACAGAGATCTGCTTCCCCATGACACTAAGCATATCAAGGGTAGTAACTTTATCTTTTTCACTTTCATAAGCTCGCTGTCTACAGTGAGCCTCGAAAATCGTAGGTGCACAACAAATCATTTGCTAAACAGAGTTACCATCATCAGACCAAACACAGTAAAGGTCAACTCCCCACAAGCCACTAAGACAAAATCACTGCTAGTGGTTGCCACAGATGTCCTAACACTCACAGCATAAGCTGCACATTGGCCAGCTGCTGGGCAGCAGGTAATGTTTCTGAAGCCTTGGGTCGCTGAGTCCCTACGAGAATCCTCACAGGTAGGTGTCCTGCATTGTCTCCATTGGACAGATAAGGTCACTGCAGCACAGTACAAGAGCTTTCCCATACTCACTGACTAGTAGTTGGCGGGTCCAGTGTGTACCTTTGGGTGACCTCCGTGCCAGTGCTTAACCACCGGTCCGATTAGGTAAGGTGGGATGGGACCCTTTTCTGACGTGACCAGGAGTGCCTGTGAGAAACCAAGAGATGGTCGGCACTGTAGGTGTCTCAGTGATCAGCGACATGAGGGCTGGGAGTCAGACTGAGCCCTCCCACTGAGGCACGGCCACAGGAGCAGCCCATGCTGCAGACACTCTCCACATCCCGACCCATGTCTAAACTGCTGCGATGTTCATCCTGTTTTCCGAAGCTCTTTAACACATGAGGTACAGCTAGTAGCTGAAATCTCTAATATTTAAAACACAACAAAGTTTTCAGTACCCTCAACCCTTGACCCTTACCCAGCACACACTCAAAGACCTCAGTCATTCGCAAACCACAATACAATCTGAATATGCAACAGGAGAGGGAAGCAGGTCAGAGAAGACCCAAGACAGCAGAGGAGGCACGGAAGGATGTGACCAGAGTGGTGCCGGGCCATGCACGCACATCAGCTCTTCAGTCCGAGCACACACATACTGGTTCTGGTAGGTGGTTCAGGGAAGACAAGTTTCTTTTTCTCTATTAATACTGTGCTGTGTAAGTGCTGATAAAAATTTCCTAAAACTACTTTAAATTTTTTAATACAATTTGGGTGTATTGAGGAGAAGATCTCAAGATTTGGAAGAGGAAAAGACAACAAGATTTGATTTCACAGACGCTTCAAAAGTAATGGCCTAATCTTATCCGTTTTCAGCAAATAGAATCTGAAGTGTTCAACCTCTGATAAAGGTGTATCGCCTTTAGTGCAGCAAACTGCAGATTAAGCTTTTTTTAAAATGCTGTTCAAATTGCCTGTGAAGCAACCTTTTATGAGATATGATGGTTCAAACAATTTTGCAAAGAGCAGAAGACAAAGAATACATTTTTACACCAAACTGGTTTCCTAGGAAACACTGAAAAAATGTAATCCGATATCTCTTAGAGGTAGTTCAAGGACCAAGCCTCCTCTTTACTTATTTAATTTTTTTGCAATGGTGTTTAATATCTGCCTCTTCGTCTCCCAGCAGTGGAAGTCGGCTGAACAAACCTCTTGCACCCAAGCCAATGGCCTGAGTGTCCTCTCATTAAGTGACTGACTGATCTACAAAAGGAAAAATATTTGAGCCAATTTGAGCCTTCGTTACTCTCTGAAGCAATTTGAAACAAGAAATTAAGTAAATAGAATTTGAAACTTTTGCCCTACCACAAAAAAACCTCCCAAATCCCAACTAAGAAATTAAGAAAAATAGATAAACTACTCTTTTTCAAATCGCGTCTAAAGTATCTGTCTCAAGGTCTTTAAATAACATTAATTTTAGCTTTCTTTTTACTCTGGCTCTTCCTCCATCTCTGTGATGTGCTGGCATATGCAGGCTGGCAGAATGGGGCCCGAATTAGCAGCCTTGCATGTTTCCCAAGTTCACACCCAAGACCACCAGGCTCAGGGGCTGCAGAGGAGCTCAGGACGAGGGCTGGCAGAATCTGCAGGCCAGAAGCCCTTTAACGAGCATGTGGTTGCTGGCGATGACGCCTATGCTGGCCCCGATTTCCGTTACTCATCACTGGTGTCAAGAGGAAATCAAAATAGGAAAAGTGAAGGAACATCTGGGCTGTGTGGGAAGGAGTTAAATTTGATTTTAAAAAGAAGGCTTCAAAGCTTCAAGTTTCCCTTATTCAAAAATTTGAGATGAAAGGCAAAGTGCTGGCTTAAAGAACTGTAGGCCCTTTTTGCCAGTGAGTGCGGGAACCAAGGTTCCCAGCTGTGCGGTGCTTTCGCCCACCTCAACTGGGTGATGCCAGGAAGGTAGCAGGCTGAGAGGACAGCTGTTGAGTGGGGCCGCCCTCCTACCTCCGCTCACCATAGACCTCCCGCCTGTCTTCACAAGCGCTGAGTCTGGCTGAACGCGGCATTCGGGAGAAACCTCTCCAGATGAGAAGTGTAACACTGATTCTCATTTGGGATCTTTGAGGAACAGAATTGGGGAAGAATCAGTTTAAGATCGTCAGAGCATACTTGTTAACAGCCTCTTTAGATGAGACACCATCAAAGGAGTCTGAGGAGTTCCTCTGGAAGAGGGGGAAACAGAATTTTGAGGCATTCACAAAGATAGGAGCTGTGAAATGGAAAACTAACAAAAGCAATTTAGCATGCAGCGTGCCCATCCTTGAGGATCCATGGGACCCAGGCCTGTGCTAAAAAACATGGAAGGTCCTGGAGGGATCCGGCCTCTCCACTCCACACATTTTCAGTGTAAATTGAACTGGATTTAACAGAATGTAGGGACTTCATCTGAGGATAGGAGATCTGTCTCCTCTGTGGGGAGAAGGAACAAGCCACCCTTGGCATTTGACTCAGTATTAGAGAGCCAGGTAATGACAAGCAGAAGAGGCACATAAAAGCCTTAAGCAGTATACACATGTGGATGCCATGTCTCCCCACTTGCTTTTGTGATAACATCATCCCGTCTTCTCTCCAGAGAGTTGCTCTCCCCTGTGTTATCATCTTGATGAACTCTACCATCAGGTTGCTTGCCCTTGCCTCATCAAGAGATTGGTAAGCGACCCTGGAAGGTTAAGCAAAGTCTTTTTCTCAAAATCTTGAAAGAAGGAAACTCTCAATGGTTAGCATTCATTCTGGACTGTCTCTGGTGCCCAAGCTTTACAGCTTAAAGGTTCTCTGGGCATGGAGAGAGCAAAATGCTTGTATCAATAAGGACTAGGACAAGTGCAGTTTGAGGGAGGAATCACATATTGGCATACAGGAGGTAAAAGCAGAAGTGGAAGTCATTTTGAGACCTCCACCTAAAACAAGTGGGGCTATAGGCAGCCTCACTTAGCTGGGGCCTCCTGGAAAACCTTCTGGAAGGCAGGGTGACTCATGGTGGTCTGCACCCAGTGCTAGTGAATCATGGGGCTGCCACAACTGGCCTTCTGGAAGAAAGGCACAACTTGAGGACTACCTTTGTTATTTTTCTCATTGCTGAGACAAAATATCGAACGCCCAAATTTAAAGGAGGAAAGGTTTATTTGGTTAACGGTTTGTAGAGCTTTCGGTCAGGAATCAGCTGGCTCTAAGGCAGGGTGGCATGGTAGACAGGAACCGCAGAGGAGAAACAGTTATGGTTGGCAGAAGGTAGCAGAGCAAGACAGGGACTTTAGCAGCTTCTTTCTTCCCCTTTTATAGGCTATCTACTCTACCGGGATTAGGGTGGTGCCAAACCAAGCAGTGGACTGATTTAAGTAAACACACACCCTTAATCCCAAGACCTTTAATCCTAACATTGCACCATGAATCAGTCACACACTCTAGATTCAGGCACCTCTGAAAAAGCCCCACCTATGACCACATGAGGCTTTGAGGGGACATCTAGTCATAAACCATAGCAAGGACCAAACTAATATGACATGTAGCCAAGATTTATTTGTTGTATTAGAAACTCACTCAGGCCAATTTAAATTAAAAGGGAATTTGTTATCAGAGTATAGGCAGGTCTCAAAGAGCCTGATACAAGAGTTCTCCGGGCTTCTTGTGGAGCTGTAACCCATAACTAGACAGTCAATGAGCGGGGCACTCTGTGGCTTTCTGGGGCCTCTTGGCCTCTGGTGTCCTGTCTTTGTTCAGCCTTGGAGATGGCTGCTGTTTGAGTCTCCATACATGGATCTAAAGTGGCTGCTCCAGAAAGGCAGCCTGAGCTCCAAGGAATATCACTCCTGGATTCCAACACCAGGCAGAGACTGACCACGTCTCTGCACCCCAGCCTTGGGATTTAGGCTGGAGCCTGGGGTGTGGGGCTTTGTAGCTACTGTGGCCTACTTCAGTAGAGGCCTGACGGTCATCCTGCCTTAATAGATCATAACTCCCTGGTGCTCCCTGAGTCTCAGTGTGGACAAGGGCATCATCTGCCCTCTGGAGAGTTTCTCACCATGATCTAAGGGTAAGGGGGATGGGCAGAATATAGTCTGACTTTCAGGCTAAGTAAACTGGGCAACTTGGAGAATTTACTTAAATTTTCTTGGTCTCAATATCCTGGTTTTAAAAAATAGGTGACTTTTTTTCAGGGGGAGAGGCTTAAACTGGACAATTTAAGAAAAGTACCCAGCACACACTGGCTTTCACTAAGCCAGTCCTCCTTCTCTCCTTGCGAGGGTGATCAGAGGACAAGAATGCTTTCTTGTAATATTCCCAAGGTCCTGGGGAATTCTAGCACATGCAGGCAGCTCTGGATTTTTATTAGGTTTTCTGGGGATTCTTAGAGCGAGCACAGTGTATGTGTGTTTACAACCAGAATGAATTCACTGAACTTGCTCTCACATCCAGACTTGGCATATAGGACAATTAGGCTGAGTGACAATGCTGCAAGAGTCTCTAGAACTTGAATGTGTTTAAACAAACATGACATTCGACATGCTAACACGGCTCAATGGGTGCTCAATGTATTTTTATGCTTTAACAGTAAAATGAAAATATATTTTTCCAGAATATCAGAATACCAGCTGTTTGGTGGTGAGGGAAAAAAATCTCAATACACAAATTATATTCATAGACAAGGGGATGTGGAATGCTTGACTGCAGAGGGTAGGAGATGGAGTTTTAATAATACAGGAGCCTCACTCCGGTTGTTTTTGGTGCTAGGCTGACAAGAATTGTTGCATAATTCTAGTGGCCACAAAAAACAAATGGATTTCCTCAAAACATCTTTTGAAAAATCTGAAATTGATTCATCCAGTCAGCAAAAATTATTTCCGGATTGTGCTTCAATGTGCTGTTCTAAGAGCTGGAAAAATGAACAAGTTGAAAGATGCATGTGATGGTTGTGCTCTAATATGCTACAGTCGATTCATAGTGGAGCCAGAAGAGGACCCTTTCCCCAGACTGTGGGGCTGAAAGTGGCTTTCTAGAGGCCTCTCGAGGAAGTGGTGCCTGCTGTATCTTTAAGGATA